>JBBPJW010000487.1:0-28548 GCA_038088935.1 Pulveroboletus aff. viridisquamosus
CTTGTGTTCCATCTGTGTTGAATATAGTAAGGAACTGATCCATGGGCTTTTTGTATAACCTATATCTCTAGACACATTTCTGATCAATGAATGTTAGTGAAGCTCCTGAGTGTTATGATCGCAATGATCCGGTTCGGTTTCGGTGTCACCTTGGTGTACGTTTCGGTGTCGGTTTCGGTATCCTTGTGTGGCTTTTGTGCTAGTCGCCATGAACTAGGCAGTCCTTGTGAGAACCGCCCTAGACCCTACCTAGCCTGGGTTTATAGAGATGTAACGAGAGCCGCAGGGGACCCTAGTCCGGGGTTAATCCCTGAGATCGCCATCCAGTCAGGACGAGAGGTAAAAGGTTCAAGAGAGCAAGTCTGAGGAGACCTCAGCTTGCACCCCCTGTCTTATATATTGTCAGGGCCCGCGCACGGACCAAGTACAGGGGAGTCTACCCTAAAGAAGCTATCTATGTGAACCAATAGCGTAAGGGCCTCCATTACCTATATAGATATAGTAAGGCATAGGGCATATGGAAGGAGTGAGGCAAAGGCCTCGCGGATAAGGGATGGATTAGTGGAGTAAGCCACACCATGAGGATGTGGGAGGAATGGAAGGGAAGGCATGATACCGATCTAATGAAGATGGCCTGGCAACCATGAGGCCGAGGAGATCGCATCTGGATCTCTGCCACAGATTGATCCTAATCTAGATCATCAAGATCAGATGTCATCGGGTTACGATCTGGATCTCATCTTGAGATCTGCCATATCACGTGACTGATACCATAAGTGCCGGGGGAATACTCTGAACTCTGAATAAAGGACTATACCATAGCCTAGGGTTATACTCTGATAGGCAACTCGTTTACACGGTCACGTGCAACTGATCATGTGACCAGTGCATCTCGTGTTCAACAGCTCTCACGGTCACGTGCTGACCGTCGTGTTAGCTAGGAGCATAACACACTGCCTCACTCCTATCTCATGCCCCATGCATTCCTTCATATATCTATTAGAGGTATGAGCCTCTTATGCTATTGGTGATCCATAGATAGCATACTTAGGGTAGGCCCCCTGTACATGGTCTGTGCACCATGGTTGGCAATATATAAGGCAGGGGGTGCAAGCTGGGGAAACCCAGTCTTGCTCTCTTGACCTCTCAGCTAGATCTACAGTAGTGATCTAAGGCTTGATCCTAGTGGATCCCCCTTCAGCTCTCATTCACTGTCTGGCTCTTCAGGTTTATACAAGAGACCCTTGGCTCCAACTATTATTGCCTAGTTGTAGCCACTAGCACAAAAGCTATGAAGGAAGGTCTTAGGAAGGAGCATACACCAAGGTGTTTAAGTATCAAGGATATAATAGGAAGCGCCCGTTTCACATATGGCAGCCATGTCTTATTTATCTCTGCCTGTTCTATATGTTTTCCTTTCATTCTCCCATATTCTCATGATATGGCTGCTCTTCCATTATAGTTCCTTGATCCACAAGGCCACTGCCTCAATTCTTATTCATGCTCTATGTCTTTCCCTTACTATTTATAGATTAAGTACTTACTGCCATTGGTGGTCATAGATAGCAGTAGTTTAGAGCAGTCTCTCTGTACTTGGTCCATGCACTGACACTAGCAATATATAAGGCAGGAAGTGCAAGCTGGGTTTCCCCAGTCTTGCTCTTTTGACCTTTTACATCTGGCCTTTAGACAGTCCCAATAAGTGCTTTCCAATAACCAATGTGAACCAGTGAGTAACAGTCAAACTTAACCAACAAGAGGGCTTTTATTCTAGAGGCCCCAAACTAGGCTTGTGAGTATTGACAAGAAATAAAGAGAACTCCAGCTTGAAGGCTCCAGCACTTGCACACCAGAGTAAAGAGATAAGAGAAGGAAGTTATAACAGGTGGTCAAGACTGGAGAAACTCCAAGTCTCTTCCATCCTACATAATATATTCACTAGAGACATAGTTCTACTATAGAATGAGTAATACTACTACCTATGGTTATCAATAGCAGTATAATCTCTTATTATCTAAATATGAAAAGCATGAAGTAAAGGGTAGAGTGAGGCAGTGGCCTTATGAATCAAGGGAAGAAGAAGAGGAACCATATTATGAGGATATGGGAAAATGGAAGGAAAGATGCAGGGACAGTGGATATAAATGAGACATGGCAACCATAAGGCCAAGGAGATCCATCTGAATCTCTGCCACAGATCAGATATTATCAGCATCAAGATCTAGATCTCATCTGAAATCTGCCACATCATGTGACCATCTCCATGCATCAGGAAATACTCTGATATAAAATCAAACCTTTGCCTAAGGTTAACCTTGTTATGGCAAGTAAGTTCCACAGTCACATAATAAGACTGCAGTGTTTTGCTGAGTGCATCATAGCCTGGAGTTACTCTGGAGTAAATTGGAGGTTCAGAGAATGAGCTTGGAAGCTCAGTCAGAATGAGAATAAAATCAAAACAGAAGTATTCTTGTTGATATTTGAACTACAGTACTATATAGAAGTTATGGTACTTATAGTTCTAAAGTAGTGAAAAGTCTAAACAAGGAGGAAAGATGAGACTGGAGCTATCTTAAAAGCAAGAGCAGATGCCAATTCATTTTGGAGATAAATGGAGATGTCAGTGATAACAGCATCAAGGCATGTTAGACTAAAACTGAAAAATGGCAAGAAAATATGAGAGTCAAAACAGAAAAGAAAAAGAAACAAGAGTGGGAAAAAGTGCAGAGTTGAAATGAAATAGTCTGGAGAGGACAAAGTAGAAACTAAGTTGTACTAAGTGACTAAAAATAAAACAAAGCTAAAATCAGAATAGAGTGAAAAGAGAATAGAAAGCAGAGCAGCTATAGTGTTACTAGTGCAGAAAAAGCACAAGCACAACTGGAGTGGAATGGAGTAGTAGCAGAAATGCTGGAGATGCATAAAGGAAGTCAAGGACTAGTATAGCTCACTGGCTAGTGCAGAGTATAAAGGATAGCTAAGAGCTAAATTAGAATTAGAGTCTGAAATATAGAATATGTTATGTAAGATGATTATATATCTTAGAAAATTAATATATTAAGTTACTCTTATGTCACTAATTAGCCTGCAGCATATATAAACCCTACCATCACAAATAAATTCCCTTTTATCTCCATCATAAAACATCTTTTTTGTTATGCACTCAGCAAACACTGACAGCTTACTCATGTGACTGTGGGACTCACCTGCCTCATAGGAATAAACCCTAGGCTAGGTTTGATTTATTATATCAGAATATTCCCTGCTTATGGGTTGATCACATGATGTGGCAGATCTTAGATGAGATCTAGATTGATACCAATGATATCTGATCTAATGAATCTAGATTAGAATCAATCTGTGGCAGAGATTGTTATGGATCTAGACCAACAGCAAGAGAAAACCATCTTGGAGGGTGCCCAACACTGGGGAGACAAAAGAATGGCAGCCTAGAGAAGGTACTAGGAAACAAGGTAAACAAGTAAACAAGTGCTCTAGACTGGGAAACCAGTCTATGCTCTTGCCCCTTTATATATTGCTACAAAGTGTACATGGACCAGGCCATGAGGAATACATGAGGTAGCTGGTATACAGAGAACAATGCTAAATAAGGAAATAGGGCAAAGGGAAACTAAATAGGAACCAATGGCAAATAGGAAGTAATTAGTAAAACAAAACAAGGCAAAGATAAGGTATGATATTAGAGGGCTAGGCCATGACATCAGAGAAAGTCTAGGCTATAATAAGGTAAAAGACTATGCTACATGAGATACAAAGGCTAGACCAGGCTAGACCAAACCTTATGGCATGATAAGATATATGATGAGATAAGATGAGATGAGATAAGATCAAAGAAAGCGGTCAAAGACAGTAAATAGTAAAGAGAACTTAGCTTAGGGTAAGAATGAAAAATAGCCCCTAGCTAAGTAGTGCCAGTGTATAACAGTACCCTCTTATAATCTAAAAGGTATCTTTTCAAATGACTTCCAGTGTATTCAATAGGATTAAGGTCTGGAGGTTGAGCAGGTCAATTCAAAAGCTTGATATCTTGCTTTTTAATCCAGATTTGAGTTCTTCTGGAGGTATGCTTGAGATTATTATCTTGCTAAAAGATGATTTCATTAGAAGAAATTCCAAATTCTTCATGCTATTATATCCCATGCCATAAAGTTTACTTTATTCCATCTCCAGTGCAACTTCAGTTGCTTTTCATTTATAAGCTATGTGTTATTTAGTTTTCTCTTACCTCTGTCTCTTTCTACCTTAATAATACTTACAACTTTGTATACTTAGTTCCAAGCCATTCTAATACAACCCTATAGTTATTCCAATCTTACTTTCTGTTTCTGTTTCTTTTCCTCTTTACCTGTTCTATCACTCTTCAGTTTCATTTTGACATGACATTGGCAATATCATTTCTGACATTTTCATTCATATCCAGATTGCATTGGCACCTAACTTTGCTTCTGAGACAACTCCTGTCTCATCTACTTTCTTTTTTTAGATAATCTACTTATCCAAGGTATAATTACTAAAGCTCTGTATTTTGTACTTCAGTTTGAATATCAACTTAACCAAGCATTCTCTTCTGCTGTTCTGGATTCTCTTTCAACCTTGTGAGCAGGCTCTATGTCTTATATCTCTGTACTCAAGTCTCTATGACTTACTTTAATCCTCTGACTCTTTCTGCCTTCTTCTAAAATTTGGAGCACTAGAACTAGTGCAAAGGTGCACTACATAAGGTGAAGCCAAGTCCTATTTTACCATTTCTCTGAAGCATTCTGGAAAAGATTCAGAGTATACCCTAGTGTTCAATTCTATTGATTTTAGTCTTATCTGATCAAATTACCCTCTTCTAGTCCTTTACAATCCAATGCTGGTATTTCAAAGCAAAGGCCAACTTGCTTTTTCTATGGATAGTAGAAAGAAGAGGATTATTTTTCTTTATTACAGCTTTTATAAAAGCTTTCTTGAGGGTATTTCTAACTGTTTGTGGGGAGACAGGAGTGCTAACAATAGAATTAATGAAATAAGTGACCTAAACTGCATTACTGGCCTTTCCAGTAAGAATTTGTTAAATAATAGCATACTTGTGGATATGAGAAAGTTTTAAAGGATAATCACTGATGATTTTCCTTCTCTGGTTGAATTTTATGAAGGACTCTAGCCACAGTAGACTTTACTAGACCAGTTTGAGATGCAATTTTCCTCAGAAAAGATTAAAAAAGGCAAAAGAGATAAAATTATCTTTTTAAGCAGCAAAAATGTTATGCACCACTCTGAGTGCAATCCAAATACTATGCAAACAACAGGTAAGTGACAGGCAAATGACAACAGCAAGAGGGCTTTTAGACTAGTGGCCCTGAACTAGGCTTGAAAGTCTTGAAAGGGATAATCCAAGTTAACATCAAACTAGGTGCTTAGATTATAAGGAAGAAGGAAAAGGACAGATACCCAGGTTAACTCAGAAGAGCCCAAGTAAAAGGAGCAAAGATACAAGTGATCAAGACTGGAGAGACTCCAGGTCTTGCCCACCCTGTATATATATTGCCAGAAGGCATAGCCTCATATATGGGATGAGTAATCTACTATCTATGTGACCAATAGCAGTATTCTCTCATACCTTCTTAAATAGGAAGTAGGACATAGGGCACTAAGTAAGGAGTGAGGCAGTGGCCTCACAGATCAAGGGTTATAGAAGAGATGGAATGAAAGGTACTCAGTATTATGCATCTAGCAAACACAACAGTTCACAGCATATGACCATGGGAGTTGTTGAGTATGTGATGCGAATGGTTGTATAGTCATGTGACCAGGAGCATGTGATCATGTGAATGAGTTGCCATACAAGGATAACCCTAGGCTAAGGCTAAGTTCTTATTATCAGAGTATTCCCTTGTACCAGGTATTAGTCACATAATATGGCAGATCTCAAGATGAGATCTAAATCCAGTACCTGATGATATCTGATCTTATAATCTAGATTAGGATCTGATCTGTGGCAGAGATCCAAATTGAATCTCCTCAGCCTTATGGTGGCCATGTCTTATTTATATTTGAGAACCAGTGTGCTTCCATTTCTCCCACATCCCCAGGGTGTGGCTTCTTTTCTTATAATCCCTTGATCCATGAGGCCACTGCCTCACTTCTACCTCACAATCCATGCATTCCCTTATCTATTAGGATAAGAGCCCCTTTAGCTATTGGTGGCCATAGATAGTTACATTTAGGGTAGGCTCCCTGTAGTTGGTCCATGTGCAACCACTGGCAATATATAAGGCAGGGAGTTAGGGCTGGGGATTCCCTCAGTCTTAATCTCTTGTCTGTTACAGAATCTACAAGGGATAACCCTTGATCTCTTAGCTGTCTCCAAGGGGGGATTTCTTTGAGCTCTCATAGGTTTGGCTCCTTAGGTTGCTGAGCATCTGCTTTATACAGGACCTATAGTGTTTGTTACAATCCTATCGAACACGACGGTCAGCACGTGACTGTGAGAACTTCATAGCATGTGATGCGCTGGTCACATGATCAGTAGCACGTGATCGTGTGAACGAGTTGCCAAGCAAGGAACCCTAGGCTAGGGTCATTAGTCCGACAAACAGAGTATATCCCCTCAGCATGGTATTGGTCACATGATGTGGCAGATCTCAAGATGAGATCCAGATCGTAACCCGATAACATCTGATCTATGATCTAGATTAGGATCGATCTGTGGCAGAGATCCAGATGGGATCTCCTCGGCCTTATGGTTGCCAAGCCATCTTCATTAGATCGGTATCGTGCTTCCATTCCTCCCACATCCTCAGGGTGTGGCTTCTCTTCTTCATCCTTGATCCGCAAGGCCGTTGCCTCACTCCCTCCTCACGATCCATGACTCATTACTATATCTATTTAGAGAGTGAGGCCCTTACGCTATTGGTGACCATAGATAGCATTCTTTAGGGTAGACCCTCTGTAGCTGGTCCGTGCGCCAGCCATGGCAATATATAAAGCAGAGGGTGCAAGCTGGGGTTTCCCCAGTCTTGCTCTCCTGTCGATTCAGCTGAACTGGCACTTGGTGAAGTATCCTCACCTAATACCGGCCATATCAAGGTTCAGTGGCTAGGAGCTATTAATGACTCAACAAGAAACAGCCTAGTTCGTAGCCACTAGAACAAAAGCTACAGAAGACCGTTAAACGAAACCGGAGCACACATCAAGGAGTCACCATAACCGAACCAGGTCATTGAGGACCGTAACAGTGTTGTGGGAAACTTCCCACGCTCTCGAACTTCACTGACTCCTTATGGAATGCCAATGGTCTCTGGACTTTTCTAGATCTTCTATGAGGCTTTTGTCTAGTGGCCCCTAACTAGGCAGAGGGAAAGGATGAGTCGGGTGAGGCCTTGTATATAAACTCTGGGCAAGCAGCGGATAAGAGCTGAAGGGGAACCCCTCTAGGGGTCAGCCCTCAGATCAAGCTATAACTTAGCCTAAGTTACAAGAGGTCAAGACTGGAGAACCCAGCCTTAACATCTCCTGCTTATATATTGCTGGGACTCGTGCACGGACCAGCTACAGGAGACCTACCCTAATGTGTGCTATCTATGGACACCAATAGCATAAGGAGCTCGATGACTAAGTATATTAAATAGGTGAGGGAATAGCATGGATCAGAGATGAGGAGTGAGGCAGTGGCCTCACAGATCAGGAATGGAGAAGAGGGAACCACACCATGAGGATGTGGGAGAATGGAAGGGAAGGCATGAAATGCAATCTATGAAGTAGGCATGGCTGTCTAGAGGCCAAGGAAATCTATCTAGATTTCTGCCACAGATCAGATCCTAATCTCTGTAGAGATATCATCGGGGACTGATCTAAGATTCCATCGGGGATCCAGCCATATCATGTGACCTATACTCGATGCCAGGGGAATACTCGTAGAAGGACTAGTAACTCTAGCCTAGAGCTTGCCTTGTAAGGAAGCTCATTCGCACAATCACGTGCAACTGATCATGTGACCAGCGCATCACATGCTCTACAGCTCTCACAGTCATGTGAGACCGTCATGTTAGGCTTGCGCTGTAACATATAGTATTTCTCTTCAAGCAGCCTAGTTAGAGCCACTAGCACAAAAGCTCATTGTAAATCTAGACATAAGAGTAAACATTAAGAAGTCATGAGATTAGAATGGCAAGAAGCCATAATACTCAGGGTTAATGGATATGAATGTGGCCAGGCAACCATAAGGTCAAGAAGATCCATCTAGATCTCTATTATATACTGGCACTACTTAGCTAGGGGCTATTTTTCATTCTTACCCTAAGCTAAGTTCTCTTTACTATTTACTGTCTTTGACCGCTTTCTTTGATCTTATCTTATCTTATCTTATCTCATCATATATCTTATCATGCCATAAGGTTTGATCTAGCCTGGTCTAGCCTTTGTACCTCATATAGCATACTGTTATGGCTCCAGCCTAACATGACGGTCTCACATGACTGTGGGAACTGTAGAGCATGTGATGCAACTGGTCATGTGCCAGAAGCACGTGATCGTGCAAATGAGTTGCCTTATTAAGAAAACCCTAGGCTAAGGCTAAGTCCTATATTCAGAGTATTTCCTGGCATAAGGTATTGGTCACATGATGTGGCAGATCTCAGATGAGATCTAGATCCTTCCGATGATATCTGATCTCTCAATCTAGATTAGGATCTGATCTGTGGCAGAGATCCAGATTGGATCTCCTTAGCCTTTAGACAGCCATGCTACATTCATTGATCTATTCCTGTGCCTTTCCATTCTATCCACATCCTCATGGTGTGGCTTCTCTTCCATTCCCTTCCCTAGATCCATGAGGCCACTGCCTCACTCCTCATTGCTGCCCTATGTTCTCCCTCTTATCTATCTATTTAGAGGTAGGAGCTACTTTAGCTATTGGTGCCCATAGATAGCACACTTTAGGGTAGACCTCCTGTACTTGGTCTGTGTGCAGATCCCAACAATATATAAGGCAGGGGGTGCAAGCTGGGGTTTCCCCAGTCTTGCTCTCTTGACCTCTAGGCTAGATCCACAGTAGTGATCTTAGGTCTTGATTCAAGAAGGATCCCACCTCTGCTCTCATTCACTGTCTGGATTTGGGTTTATACAAGAGCCCAGGTCTCATACTTTCTCTCTTGCCTAGTTCTGGGCCACTAGTGTAAAAGTCCAAGCAGTTATCAAGGATAGACTAGGAGCATCCACCAAGGTCGACTCAAGTATCAAGGCAGAGCAGGTAGTCTCCTGCTTCACATAGTCTTTTACCTTATTATAGCCTAGACTTTCTCTGATGTCATGGCCTAGCCCTCTAATGTCATACCTTATCTTTGCCTTGTTTTGTTTTACTAATTACTTCCTATTTGCCATTGGTTCCTATTTAGTTTCCCTTTACCCTATTTCCTTATTTAGCATTGTTCTCTGTACACCAGCTACCTTATGTATTCCTCATGGCCTGGTCCATGTACACTTTGTAGCAATATATAAAGGGGCAAGAGCATAGACTGGTTTCCCAGTCTAGAGCACTTGTTTACTTGTTTACTTGTTTACCTTGTTTCCTAATGCCTCCTCTAGGCTGCCATTCTTTTGTCCCTCCAGTATTGGGCACCCTCCAAGGTGGTTTCCTCTTGCTGTTGATTTAGATTCATAACAGGTACCTATAGAAGTTCATCAATTATGGGATAGGGTAGTGGTAGAGTGAAAAAGGATTTCTGTAAAAAAGTGTAAAAAATGGATAGAAAGCATGCCTAGAAGGATTCAAGCAGTTATCAAGGCCAAGAGAGGTTATACCAGATACTAAATACCATATCCTTTTTAAAATCAAAAAACTATCCCAATGAGTTGTCATTTTGATATGATTACCATTTTACCAAAACATAACCAAATGCTTCGATCATTGGACTAATAGAAAGCCAAGAGCAAGTACTGCATTTCATACACTTATAGCCTAGCATAATAATTAGTAGTTATTGACAGCCATTGCATTTAGTACAAAACATGCAAATATTGGGACAGTTTTTTGAGCCACTATAAGAAGCTACCACTGTCTATAATACCTTCATTTAAATATCAACAAAAACACCCTCTGCTTCTTGCTGTTTACTCTTACTCTACTCAAGTCCTTCAGACTCCCCATTATTGGCCCTCTGAGTTGCCTCTAATGCTTTGAATTCTTTAAAGTTACAGTCTGGCTATCTGGCCACTTTGTCTGAACCATAATGGTTTCACTCATTATAACTGGTCTGGGCTTCCTTTATTCTTTCTGTTACTAAAGGCACATCATATAAAATGAAGCCAAGTCCCTTCCATAACCACTTCAGAACTCCCAGAATTTATCTGGAAGTCACTAGAGTAACACCAGTCAAGTCTAAACAGATGGTTATTGAGTTTTCTGAAGAGTATGTTCAAACTTGACCAACTCTTATCAAGTTTTGACACATATACTATTTTCCATGGCATTCTCAGTTGTTTTATCATCCTGACTGAAATATGCATGAACTCACCATATACTGTAATATTACCCATTAACATGTACCTAGTCCTCAGTTCCATTATAATTGTGGCATACTTCATATTTACATTAAGGTTAAATATTGCAATAGTTTTGTTGCTAACTATAGATCCTTTTATCATATGATTTTGTGTTTACTTCCCTGCAGTCCAACACTTAATACCTGCTACCTATTCTCTTGAATAAATATCTGCAGCAGGTAGGGGTGTAAGTAAGGTCACTAATACCTGCAGGTTTACCCGTGCTCATGCCTAAATGGTCTCCTCACAATTACAAGTATCCAGTTCCCGTTACTTGAACCTCATCATAGAGAAGCTCGACCTACAATTTAGTACAGTATCAATTCAGCTACGACGACATCAATATCTTCCAAGTACTCTCGAAGCGCTCCTAGATGTAAAGATACATCAGTATTCACCAAAGACATACAAAAATATCTTACCAGATCCGCTACCTTCTTCACACTCTCCCTCTCCCAGAGAGCCTTCTTGTACCTCCTCAACCTCTCGAACTTCTCTCCTGCCAACGTCTCTCCAAGCTTCTTTCCAGTCCCAGGTTCGAACTTACCAACGTCTGTCTTACAGACGATGTCGAGAAATTCCAGAATAGGCACAATCGCACAGTCTGCCAAAGTGAAGTCCTTGCCGATAGCGAATTCCCCTCCGTCGGCCGCATCCGGATTGGGAAGGAGCGCTTGGACCTTTTCCAGCCCTTCAACGATCTTCCCAACTACATGGGTATGTCCCCGGGCCAAGTCCAATATCAACGAGTCCAAAGCACGCGATGTGGTGTCCGTAAAGAACCGCACGCGAGCACGCGCAATCGGGTTGGACTTGGGAGGGAGGATGGACGACTCCGGGTAAAGGTCAGCAAGGAACTCCATGATGACGAGGGACTCTGTGAGCTTGAACGACTCTGGCGACGGATCCTCTGGCGGGGCAGCAGGTCCTCCATAGGTGATCACCGGAATCTATACAGGAATAATTAGTAGGGTGGTAGACGCGTCCGTATTGTATAATTGAGGATGTTGGCATAGTTCGAACTTACCTTTCCTGTCATTGGGTTGACTTTAGCGAACCAGGCTGGTTTGTTTATGACATCGAACGGATGCCCTGTGTACGACGCGCCAGTTTCCAGCAATGCGATTGCGACCTGCAGAGACCCCAGCGATGACGGCCTTTGGATGTAGTTCGATGATTGACCCGACTAAATGATCAACTCACTCTGTGACAGAAAGGCGATGTCTTGTACCATAAAAACATCAGATTGATTAGGTCCTCGTAAGTC
This sequence comes from Pulveroboletus aff. viridisquamosus, assembly GCA_038088935.1. Classification (NCBI taxonomy): domain Eukaryota; kingdom Fungi; phylum Basidiomycota; class Agaricomycetes; order Boletales; family Boletaceae; genus Pulveroboletus; species Pulveroboletus aff. viridisquamosus. Next base: position 11,813 of record JBBPJW010000487.1, read on the forward strand.
TAGGACAACAGTCCAACACTTGCCTGGAGGATGTCGTAATAGAAGGTGAGTTGCTCAGGCATGTCACTTGACTAAAGCCGTTCGTTCCAAGGATTCTAACTCTCCAGTGAGAAGCTGTCAGCAAGTGACAAAAAAGCAGACGACTGCAATGAGGGACCTAGGAGTTTGGAAGGGGGCATTTAAGTGCACCTGGATAAATAGTGATAACGACATGCCGACAGGGACGCTCTATCGTTTTAAGGACACCGACGTGGCAAAGCATCTCTTAGTGACTCACAACACCGTTTTAGAAGCAGCTGTAGACGGAAATTATTAGTGATGCCGTGACAGTATTGACCACACGGCGTCCTGATCCTGGTACATTTGATATACTCGGGACTGACCTCTGAGAGCAGGTACGAAAACCGATGTCTGAGATAAGCCGAAATAGCAGATCGAGCCATTGCACTGAGTTGTAGCCGACCACCTCGCGATATGAGGGACATCAAGGAAGCGACTTTTCAGGCTAATTTCGTTTCGATAAGCACTGTGCTCTGGACTGACCTTTGGTGAAACGAAACGCCAAGATTTGTCATAGGATTCGGCTGTCAAGCTTTTACATATACATAGCAACTTCTACAAATACGGATCAATGACGACCGAACATGGTCCTCCATGCGGCTTCAAGGTTGTCCTAGACGCTGGGACGCATCGGTATCCACCCTGAGACCAGAAAGAATGATCTCACCAGATCAGCCACCTTCACGCTCTCGTCCCAGTCCCGGGTTCAAATCTCCCAATGTCCGTCTTACAGACGACATCAAGGAATTCCAGGATAGGCACGATCGAACAGTCTGCAATGGTGAAGTCCTTCCCGACCGCATATTCTCCTCCGTCGGGTGAATCTGGATCGGGAAGCAATGCCTGAACCTTTTTAAACCCCTCGACGATCTTGCCATTCATATTGGAGTTTCCTCCAGCAAGATTGAATGTGGGTCCGTCCAAGGCATGCGATGTGGTGTTTGCAAAGCACCGCACGCGAGCACGTCCAGTCGGGTCGGATTTGGGAGGGAGAAGAGAGGACTTAGGGTAGATATCAGCAAGGAACTCGAGGATGACATTAGATTCCGTGAGCTTGAACGACTCTGGCGACGGATCCTCGGGGTGGACAACAGGTCCTCCATAGCTGATCGCCGCAACCTGAACAGAAGCTGATGGCGGAGACGCGCTTGCGATGAAGATGACAATTCACCTGTCCTGTTGTTGGGTTGACTCGAGAAAACCACGCTGGTTTACCGTAAACGTTAAGCCCATGCAGTGAACGATGTGCCAGATTCTAGTAGCGCAATTTCGACTTGGCATCGTGGTGATCAGGCCCCCCTGGTTGTGATCCCATGTCTGGCAGCAAAATCGGCAACTCACTCCGTGGCAGTAGGGCGATACCTTGTGGCATGTATATTAGGCTTTCACGGGCCCAGGTGACAACTCCAACGCTTGCCTTGAGGATGTCATACTAGAAGGTGAGTTGTTCCGGTATGATGGCTGACCGAAAATCCCAACTTTTGAGCGACGGACTGAGGGCTTGGGCAGTTCGGTGGAAGACTTTTTTATTAAGTGCTCGTATCGAAACACCGGACCAGAGTCGGACGCGAGTCATAGTCGCTTGCATGTAGAGAAGAGTGTGTATCACCATCCTAAACTCGAATGACGATATTCTGGGTGGAGCCACGGCACCCTGCGCAACCCGAGGTTGAATAGTACGACTGTTCTCACATTAACGTCAATATTATGTTCGAGACTAACCTTTGGGAGTGAGACATGTAAGGTTGATGAAACACCAAAACAGCCCTTGTCATTGGTTCGGCTGTCGGGACCCAGACTTATAACAAACACTTAATCATTGACACCACATGCCAACTGTGGTTTCGGATGTCGACGATCAATCACATAAATCTATACAAGCGGAGTTGACTATGCATTCACGTACATACAACCTCTACAATTGAGTATGACCACGGATCAGTGACGATTGAACATGGTCCTCAAGGCATTTTCAAGGTGGTCCTAGACACATATATATTAGCATTCACCCTGAGACAAGATGGACGACCTCACCAGATCAGCCACCTTCTTCACGCTCTCTCTCGCCCAAAGCGCCTTCTTGTACCTTCTCAACCTGTCAAACTTGTCTGCTGCCAACGCCTCTCCGAGTTTCGTCCCAGTCCCGGGTTCAAATCTCCCAATGTCCGTCTTACAGACGACATCAAGGAATTCCAGGATAGGTACGATCGAACAGTCTGCAATGGTGAAGTCCTTCCCGACCGCGTATTCTCCTCCGTCGGGTGAATCTGGATCGGGAAGCAATGCCTGGACCTTTTCTAGCCCCTCGACGATCTTGCCATTCACATTGGAATTTCCTCCAGCAAGGTCGAATGTGGGCCCGTCCAAGGCACGCGCTGTGGTGTCTGCAAAGAACCGCACACGAGCACGTCCGACCGGGTCGGATTTGGGAGGGAGAAGAGAGGACTCCGGGTAGACATCAGCAAGGAACTCGAGGATGACATTAGATTCCGTGAGCTTGAACGACTCTGGCGACGGATCCTCGGGGTGGACAACAGGTCCTCCATAGCTGATCGCCGGAACCTAAGCAGACGTTGGTGACGGAGGCGCGCTTGCGATGAGGATGATAATTCACCTGTCCTGTTGTTGGGTTGACTCGAGAAAACCACGCTGGTTTACCGTAAACGTTGAATCCATGGGCGGTGAACGATGCGCCAGATTCTAGTAGCGCAATTTCGACCTGCGGCGTCGTGACGATCAGGTCCTCTGGCTGCTGGGTGCGGTCGCATGTCTAGCGAACCAAAATCGGCAACTCACCCTGTGGCAGAAAGGCGATACCTTTCGACATGTACATCAGGATATCACGGTCTATGAAACAATCCCACCACTTACCTTGAGGGTATCATAATAGAAGGTGAGCTGCTCCGGCATGTTGGTCGACTGAAAAATCTGACTTTTGAGCGGGAAACTGGGGATTGAGTGGTCTGATGGAAGGCTTTTTAAGTACTTGGAGCGAACATCGGACTCTCGGACGCGAATTGTGGTCACCGGCGTGTAGAGAATAGCACCATCCCAAATTCGAATGACGATATGCTGGCGGAATGCCCACTCACATGAATAGTATTCCTGGACGGCTTACCTACGAGTGCTCGTACAGGGTAATAATTGTAGCAGGAAGCGTAAAGAAGACGAATGCCTTGGTCATATGTACAATGTTGTTCGGGCGCCCAACTTGGTTTGATTGTTTATTAGCTTTAAGACCAAACCGCATTAGTAAAATGAATGTCCCTATCCGATTATCAGATGCGAATTATCGTCGCTACCCTGGGGACGAAAAGTCTCGATGAGATCGGATCCGAATTCTGGTACGGCACTACGACGGTATTGCATCAGTGCTCCATTGCGAACAATGATCGGAGGATAACCAGAAGTCAAGGGTCTTGCTCAAAGAAGGAATGGAGCAGAACCCACTTGAAGCCGTTTTTCAAAATGTGAATGATATATACGTACAGTGCTTGATGTGGACAACCGACACGACACAAAGACGTGCGGTCAGTTTACGTGCCGTGCCTTGGGATTGCTGTAAGTGCTTGCAGGTGCGGTGTTCTGTGGCGCGCTAGCAGGTAGCGGGGAAACAAAGGACCATCTGTGGAGACGCTACGCTTCTGAACCATTCTTTCGTTTATGTAGCTTGACATCTACTGAGCGTAAGCCCTATCTTCATAGGCATCTGCTACTGTATTAACCTACCATAGTTCTCATAGATAGTACTCGTAATATCAGTAGCTTGACAACCACTGAGGTTCTCATAGTTCCTCTGCACAGCCTCCTTTCAATATACGCAACATCGCTGAACTGCTTGTTTTTGGAAGATACGACAGGGCACACAATACCCGGATGGCATCAAGGGTCTCGATTAAAAAAAAGGAATCAAGCAAAAGGCCATTTGAAGCAGCTGTTCAAAATGTGCTGAATCAGTCCATGATCTCAGAAGAGCACGCGTTCGCCAAGACGAGATGACATCTGCGATTGTCCCGCCACTAATCTCTACAGACAAGTAGCGTTTACACACAACGACGTAATTGCACAATCTACAATTCAACACGGTCATCGATCATTTGCTCGTGAACATTGCCCTCCAGACGCCCTCCATGTAGTCCTAGATGCACGAAGATCAGCATTCGTTACAGACACAAAGACAGAAAAGATGGCTGACCAGATCAACCACCTTCTTCACGTTCTCCCTCTCGTACAGAGCCTTCTTATACCTCCTCAGCCTTGCAAACTTCTCACTCTCCATGGCGTCTTGGAGCCTCTTCCTCGTCGCAGGGTCGAGCTTCCCAAAATCAGTTCTGGCGTTGATGTCAAGGAATCCCAACACAGAGACGATCGAGCAGTCTGCAATCGTGAATTGACTGCCGATCGCAAATTCCCCGCTACCGGGTGCATCTGGATCGGGAAGCAACGACTGGAGCTTATCCAGCCCCTGAATGATTTTTTCGTCGACACCGGGCTGTCCTGCCGCCAACTCCCATGACGGTCTTTCCACATTGCGATCGACGATGTCGACGAAGAACCGCACGCGAGCACGTGAAACCGGGTCGGGGGGCAGGAGGGTGGAATCCGGGAAAACATCAGCGAGGAATTCGAGGATGATGAGCGATTCCGTGAGCCTGAACGACAGTGGGGACGGGTTCTCGGCCGGGGCGACCGGTCCTCCATACACGAGGACCGGAACCTGACCAGAACACGTAATGCATGAGCGGAGTATGCAACGGTAAAGAACGCGCAAACTTCACCTTTCCTGTCATCGGGTTGACCACCTTGTCGAACCATTCTGGTTTTTTGAACGGGTCAACAGCGTGCAAGGTGAACTCTGCACCGCACTCCAGTAGCGCGATCTCAACCTGCAACGTCACATCACAGCGATCAGACCCTTGGCCGGCATGACAAAAACGACCGGCTCACTCTGTGGCAGAAGGGCGATGACTTTATAACATGATCGGCGTCAGATCAATCGTGGTCTAGGTAAACAAAAGCACTTCGACACCCACCTTGTGGGAGTCACGGTAAAAGGCGATTTGCTCCGGCATTTTGTAGAACTGAAAGCTGCTCGTCTTCAAATTTTCGGGCGAGAAACTAAGGATTCATATGAGGGCCCTTTAAGTACTTGTATCCGGGGAGCATTCGTCACAAACACGTCAACTAGCGCAAGCACTATCGATTCTGTTCGCATCCGACCCGACCGTGAATGGTCATCTGCCCTGACTCAAATTATCATTTCGGACTCAATCTCTAGTATTTTTTTTCTCCGTGCGCCAGCGACCGTAATGCGGAATCCATCGTCTGATATAGTGGCAATAATGACGGTATGGTACCCGAACGATTTGTCTTGTTATGCATATCAGGAATGACCGAGGATATGGTTCTGCGGGGTTACTTAAAACTTGACGGAAGAAGATGACCGCTAAGATTACCACTGGCTTATACATGCCTCTGTTACGTTTGGGACCTTATCGATCCGAACAGGGTAAACCGAGCTTGGACACTCGCATACCCCAAGAACGACATGTCATTGTCAGGCTAGGATCATCCATGCAACCCACTAGCGATGTGCCACGTATGCACTGCGCTGTCTAACAAACATCCCAAGCACGCTGGACAATCCGCCCACGTGAGTACCCCAATGGCCATGGCAGAACGTATCCACTTACCCAACTAATCTAGGCGATAGCATCAAGACAGAGCGGAGCGCAAGACAACGATCTCCATTCCCAGAGTATCAGTTTCGGACGAGGGCGCTCTCGCCAGCGACTGTAGCTCTGTGAACAATGCTATCTTTTCAGGAAGCTGAAGTGGTTCGTCATAAAATGAGAAAAAAAAAAGCAAAGAAACATACTTGATATTGCACGACCCGCCCAGACGTGCATGGGACGACGAAAAGGAACGTCTCTTCAGGCAAGCCGACTGAGGTCACATAGACACGGGTGGTTGGATCGTTGGCATGATACCAGGAGTCTCACCTCTTGCATTCCCATAGACGAGCTTGTATTTCTGAAGACCCATCTGACTTCTCTCCCCGCCTTTCCCCTTTTGCATACTTCTCCCCGTACCTGGCTCCAACAACTTCACCAACCTGTTCTGGACGATCTTCCATATGATCATGCCAACAAAACATACAAACCGAGGACGATACCGCGCGAGCTTGTCAAGAAATGCAGGCACGGAAGCTGTCATTTCAGCTCTCGAGAGATCGCATGCCTGTCGGCAATCGTAAGGCAAAGCTTTTTGCGATCGAGCAATCTCGCTACGAAATAATCCGAACCTGTGTCGACGGTCGATCTACTAAGTTGGTCTCGGGAGATGTATCGTGGAACCTGAGTTAGTCTCGACAAGTTACAGAGCAATTCCTCACTCACTAGTCCGATATTGAATGCCTCCGGTAGAGAAAAGTCCTTGGAGGGAGGTACGAGGCCAGTGGTCATTCCTGGTGATGCGTGAACGTCACGTGCGTCAATTGGGGGGTAGTAGAAGGACTACGTTCGGTCACAGCCCACCTGAACTGTGCAAGCAACGCCAAAAATGGTTCGTCGGGTTTGCAAAATGGTGCCCTGTCTCTGCAGACATGCGTCCTGGACTTTTGCATTCAGCCCGATCTCAGCACGCGGTTTGTGTTCGGTAGTTAGCGGGCGCAATGAACGTTACCTACTTGATTCCACAGAACACCACTTTTCCATGAAACCATTCGCAGTCGACCAACACCACCCAAGTTGCGCTTTGAGCGAGGGCGTCAACATGGAGGAGAAGAGAAGAACGGGCGTACCGTCGAGCCCGGGACGTAGATAGTCCTGTAACGGATGGCCGTGTGCGCATGCGTCGTCGTCGCCTCGCCTCGATTTCTTGGCAGAATGCTGGGGGCGACGACGACGCGAGCGGTTCTCATCACCACGCTCCTTGAGCAGGCATTGCGCTGCCTGCTTCGTCTTTCTTTTCGCAGCCGAACTGGACCCACGGATTGATGGCTCGCCAGCCTGCACTTCCCCTCGTTTGCATTCGGCCACACGGGATTCCGATTCTGCACCGGGCTGTGTTCCAGGCAAAAGGATGTGGACCGCTGGCAACGATGAATTGCTCGCAGCAGGCGAATGCATCCGTGCACGAACGCGAGAGCAGCGAGGGTCGCCCACACGCGATGTTACGTCGTTGCCTAACTCCCCGACTGTGCGACCCAGCGTGAACGACGACAAGGATCCCTGCGCGCAACGTTTCTTTCGGTATTCGTGCAGTCTGGATCAGTAGCTACTGACTCACGGCTGCTAGCACTGCTGGATCATACCTGGAGCAATGTGCTCCAGACCAAGCCAATTGACTGTAGTGCACCCCGATCGTCCTTGCCGACAGCAGCGCTACGCCGCCTTGACGTCTGAGGACCCGAGTCCCTTGTCACCCCCAGTCTCTGCCAAGTAGACTGCATGAGAACGGGTGAGATCTCCGACATGATATCTAGGTAACAGCTGCGGCTACAGTTAGGATCCATACGAGCGGTGTAAAGAGCACGCGAACACGCCCAGAGAGCCCAATAAACGACGCATTAAAAAGAAACAAGGACGTCTGTCATGACACGCTGGTGGAGGCGACGCCGATGCCAACATCCACGTCAAGCCCAACCATGTCCCCCTCGATGCGTGCATTCGTGCCCCTCTCAGTGCTCGACCTCGCGACCGCCTCCGCACCCGCACCCACACTTCTCCTCGGGTCAGCGTTCCCTCGTGCAGGCACCGACTCTGCACGCGTGGCCTTCATCCGTTCGGACAACCACTCCCCTGTCTCCACCACCCTCGCCCACACTTGTTGCCTCTCTCTCAGCTTCTCCCTCCTCTCCCCCACCATTGCCTTTTGATCTTCGCTCAGTACGCGGAGCAAAAAGTCCTCGGTCTCTGGGACGTAAAACATGCGGTATGTACGCACACATACACGGATCTCGAGTTCACCTCGGGAATGTACATCGGGTGTCGTCGCAGTCACAGAAGCCTTCACGTTTCTGTGGAGGTGCGTGTGCGTGTTGGCGAGCGGGACAAGGCTATGCTTTGCATTTGGACATACCTTTTCAAAAACGGTCGCTGGAGTCTAGACATGGGAAGACCCTGCGCCGAGTCACCCTGAAATCTCCGCGTTCAAGTCCCAAGCTCACAGCAAATGAAAGTACCCACCGAAACATAGGCATCAATGTACGACTGCCATCGCTCAGCTAGAATTTCTGCGTCATAGGTTTTCGAGTCGTCCTTTGCCAGCAGTTGTATTGTCATCGTCTTTGTGCTCTGAATCTACTCCTTCTTTCAGTATATCAACTGGGCGGGAACGTAGGGGATCGCGCACCCAGTCAGTCCTGTAGACACTTTCCTCTGGACCAATGATATTTTCTGCTAATCGCCGGCTATTCGTCTGATCCTGCATCGTAGGCGACGACAACGCTCGGTCTCGTCTCAATAGTTCAAGCAAGTCATGACACCGAGGATCCGACAGCACAAGCTGCACCTGCTTGATGAACGCACCGAGCACCTTGTCGATCGTGAATATGCGGTATGCGTCCTACGTCTCACAGCTGAGCGCAGTACAAAACTGCGGACGAAGAATGAAAACAGACCCTGTACCCAAACATGGACCGCATCTGCTCCTCGAACGTATGTTGATCGATCTCATTGTCGAATAATCTTTCACATGACTCTAGCATAACATCGTAATAGTGCTCTGCATGCGCGATTCTTTCGTCCAACTGGACGAATTGAAGTATTCTCGACGACTTATCGTCTTTGGAGGCCATTTTTGAGGTTTCGCTGGCCGTCGACAGCGCAAGGTTCTTGAAAAATAAGAAACGTGAATACAACACCTGAAGGATTCGGCTCATTATTCTTGTCGCATGACACAACAGGGTCGACTTACCTCGAGCAATCGCAATAACACATAGTATATGTTGTTACAGAAAAAGACGTGTTTCCGTGGCGCGGGTCTTGACGGCGAAGCATCTTCACCCTCAGTTTTCCCCTCCTCCACAGCCTCGACCTGCGTCGCATCAGGTGGCGTTGGCGATACAGGTCGAGACGGAGCAGGTGAAGTCCCGTCCTGGGCACGCGTCTTTCGATTGGTCGACTTGGCTTGTTCACTCTTCAACAACTTCTTCCTCAAATCACCGCTCGAGGAGGCACAACCCGCCTTCCGACCCCGGTTTCCTCCCGTGCGCGACGAGCTCCCGCTCACTGCACTCGCCGTCTCGACGTCGTCGGCAACACTGCTTGCATCATCTCCACCTTCTCCGTCAACGACCTCCTGAACAATGAACGCACGATTGAAGGCTTCGTGATCGAGGACAAGAAAGAGCGGAATGAAACTCCTCAGGAAGGCCTCGACTCGCTTGCGATCCGCGCCGTTAATCTGGCCCTGCGTCCGGTCCAACATTGACAGTGTCATCTTGATAACGTCTTGCAACACGCCCACGTCTTCAATGTCATATGCCAACTGGTGTCTCGGTCGCGTGCGCGTGAACAGCGGATCAATATACGACGCCCGCTTATCCATCTGCTCATCCCGCACCGTCTCAATCTGTGCGATGAACGCACGCGTGCTGTTCGCTTTCTTGTCCGTCGTCTTGAAGTTGATGGCCTGGTGGTCGAGTGACTTGTTGTAGTTCCGCGCGTCAACTTCCCGCCAGATCTTATTCCATTCTCTCTGTGCTCGTTTCCACTCCTCTTCTTTCTCCTTGAGCCGCAAGAGCACAACGGGAATGGCGATTGCCGGGGTATCCTGCATTGCCTGCAGCACATCCAAACCCGCTTCTCGACCGTATATCTTCTTGATGATGCGTTGGTGTATGCTCTTCCCAGACCCGCCCAGGTTAGGCTTGAGCTTGAACACCGCACGCTCTTCAGGACAGAGTTGAACGATCTTGTTGTTGATGGGCTCCAGCATTCCAATCGTGCGTACGACCGCTTCAATGTGAAAGTCGTATTCGTGTCGCTCTTCTTCTGAACGATGGAGGGCTTCTTCGTATACGTTCTTCTTATGAGCAATAAATCCCGAGTCTTCGCTCGACCATGTGGGGTGAGAGACCCACTCATCGTTCAATACTGACTTGCACATCTCGTCGCGCCCCGAGCAGGTCATTTGTGCTTCCTGTCATGTCAACCACAATGGTCAGAATGGTCAGCGACCCCATTTTTTACAAAAGGATGTATCCATACAGTAGACGGCATGCGCCTGTAGCTGCCCAGCTGCAATCCAGTATTGATGCGGCCCGGTCTCAAAGGCATGTTTGGCGCACTCTGGCCCTGTGCACGCGCCCACCATTGTTGTTGTTGTTGCTCCTCCAACAACCATCGCTCCCTCTCCCTCCTATCATCCCAGCCAAGAATCTCTCGAAACTGACGCATGAGCTCACCATCTCCGAGGAAATTCCGTGCCTCTCGTACAAGGCGGGCCGTATCGATTAGTTCTTGAGTGAACAGATTAACGAGACGCAAGAATTCATTGAATGCATCACGATTGTTGATCGCTCGTTTGACCCGGTCAAAAAAGTGTGTTTCGTCGGGATTGAGGGAGATAGAAGAAGTAAATTGTTGTTGTTGGGCTTGCTGCAGCTGCACCTGACGGAGTGGGGAGAAGCCCGGAGACGGAACTCGCTCCACACCGTTAGCAGAACCGTTGACAGTCAAAGTCCCCTGTTTGGGCTTTGCTCAGCGTCAGCACCCCAGGGGAAAATAAGGCGAAGCACAGGCGTACACGCTGAGCGGGTGCTGTTTTGGACGCCAACTCTCTCTCACGTTCACGTTCGTTGACTTTCCGCTTCCGCTTCTGAGGGACAGCCGCCGCTTCTGCAGCTACTGCGAGGGAGACTTCGGATCTACGTCGTGTTGGTCTATCCAGAGGTGTGTTGGATCTCGTTCGCCTAAGCTCTGTAGGAGCGGCAACGAGACTGTCCTCCATGTCGTCGAAGAGTGCTTGACTCTTCTCGGGCATAAATATTCGAAAATCAGAACGCAAATCGGGATCATCTTTGAACAGTCGCGCGATTTCAGCAGAAACTTCCCGCTAGATGGACCGCACCATCCAACAGTTTGTAAGCAACGTCTGTGCGCGCTGAATGGACTCACCTCGTCGACAGAGTCGGTCATATTATGATACCTCCCCAGTATCTCAAGGAAACGACGGTATGTTGCTTCGTCGCACCGCTGTTTGATCTTTTGCACATACTGTACTGCGGGTTCGATGGCACTTTCCAGTCCCAGGCTATATACATTCTGTTCGGGCGGAACGGCGTTAGACGGGCCTATGGCTGGCCCATCGACACAAGGCAAAGAAGAGCTCGGTGAACCGCCTGGACCAGTCTGCTCTTCACGGGTTGACTGAAGCACCGTCCCGGATGGTGTAGTGACAGTAATCATACTAGATTGTTGTGGATCCGTAGAGCACTCTATGCGATAACCGACCGGAAGAAATGTGTTGAATCCTTGAATGAGTGTTAAACAGCCACTGAACAGGTGAGAGACACGCTTGATGACACCTGGTGTATCTATCCTACACCAAAGGTGAACACCTGGTCCGTTAAGGAGTCATGGGCCACACTCACAGCTGACTCTTGAAATCTTTCATGATATCCAAGAATTGATTGTACACCTCCGGCTGGTCGTGGAATTGAACCTTGACAGCGTCAAGATAGCTCAATGCATCCGTGACATTGAGTTGACGTTCCTGAGGCTGACTCTCGACGTACGAAAGGGATGGGAGCTGCATTCCAGGCGGGGCTACGTTCAACGAGGGGGAAGACAGCTCGAGGACCATGGGTGTGACGGACTGTGATGCCGCAGGTTCCGGGTTGGGCTGCAAGGGGGGCATGCTGACGTCTCGCTTGAACTCTGCGAGCGGCACTGCCGGGGGTGGCAGCTCCGTAGACTCCTCCTTGGTAACAATGGCAGGCTCTGACGCCTCACTGCCTATACGATCGGCTCGCTCAGGCTGTTCTCCAACTATTTCCCCTTCGGTCGTGTCCATCGCCACGTCCTGCTCGGCTGTGACCAATGGCTGATCGGACGCTCCAAATGCTGGAATCCGGGTCTCGTCTGCTATGGGTTCTGGGTTTGAAGGGGGCATCAACGCTGGCACGGCCAGAGCGTTAACATCGTCCTGGACGCGCAATCCGGTGGTAATCAGCTGTTGTGGACGTGGCCCTTGATCTTGCTCGACGTCCATCGCGACGTCTGGCCGTGCTGAAATGCCAGCTGTGCTGCTCCCTGTCGCCCGCTCGCCGTCCATTTTGGAGGTTCGTTTGGCAGTCTCGACGAAATCTGAAAATGACAAGGACGACATTCGATCACGCGGGTGGCAGTGCTCAAGCGCGGACAGGTATTTCTCACGCTACCAATCTGGAGACTGCTGGCGAACGGCTGTAGCTGGCTACTACTTACCACAGCAAAGGTCTGTGGTTCATGTCTGGATTTGTCCGTTCTTTACTATCTGCAAGGTGGACATGACAGGAAATCATTGGATCCACCATAGGTATGATATACAATGACCTTGAAAACTGCCACAATGTTTGGCTATTTTGTAGTATTGGGAATGTAGAGGATGAGGGCATGTGAATCTCACTTGGTGTTGGTGAGATAACCAGGCAATTCAAGATTGATGTCATTTGGCCCAGGGAATGCTGAGATGTCCACATTTTAAAGCAGTTATGCCTTTGTCAATACAGTGTCCTTGCTGGACCTAGTTCAGTCTTTTGATTCAAAGATACAGCTGACACTCATCTTGCCCCAATAAAAGGCCAATGGAAGGATGTTCCAGACCCAGCCCACCAGCACATGCCCATGCTGTGGAACACAAAACATACACACACCATAAAAGTGACATTCAGTCAACAAGTAACCACTATCAAACAGGGTCTCTCTTTAACCAAGTGTATTAAAATCCCTAATTGATATCAATAGTGGCAAGATTTTGAGCATCCAATGTGAAATCTCGTTCCCGCTCTCGCACAGATCGCCGCGCATTCAGTCTAGCCTCAGACGCGTGTCTATCAGTTCGCAATCGGTCATGCTCGAAACCACTCACACCGCCATCATCGAATTCACATATGCTAAGTGACCAACACGATATCAGCCCAGGACGAGTCCAACATGATGGAAACATTTACCTTTGCTCACAAAAGTTGTGGGCACCGATACGAGAAACCCCGCGTTTGGTATGACGAACTGCGTCACACTCGCTACATTTCTGCTCTCACAAATTATCACAGCGAAAGACGTACCAACAGACACCACCCGATCGACACGAGGCTGCCAGACAGGACGGTCAAGGATAAAATGCATCGGACATCCCACATCACTCGCTCACCATGTGAACAAGCCCGCGTTGATAAACACGATTCTCAAGTGTCGGAGATGATCTCGTGACCTGACGTGCACGAGAAGTGAGTCGACTGTGCTGTATGGCTTCACCGGATATGCGATGACATGCAACGTACCCTCGAATTTCTCGGTGGCTCGCTCGAAGGTAGAAGAACACAGACCCTGTTATGAAGACGTCACAGGTGGCAGCCAAAAGCGCCGAACGTGGGGACCACTGGTAAGCGAATGAGAGGAATCAGGGAACGAATTGATGAAAAAACAATACATGGACACACTGGGGTGGTATTAAGGACCTTCAGGCTGCGACTGACAGCGCTGAGTAGATTGTATCAGCCCCATCGACATAAACGGTGGAACAAGGATGCATACACTGCATATGTGCAAACTTTCAATGTGGGAGAGCGATTTAGTACGAGTACGCGATAGAAGGGGAGTGGAAGGTACCAACCCAGTCCAAGAGCTATGAATGTGAGGGCAATTTTGCTTCATGTGTCCAAATGACACTGGAACCACGCACCGAATTGCGTCAGCGTCGTCACCACCTATGTAGACTCCCTCAGCAAAACGCTGCGCAAATATAACGACGATGGTACTCACGATCAAACATGTCAGGGGCACGTTCCGTCCACTAACTTATCGCAATGCATCCTGTCGAGTTACATCTAAGACAAAATTTTCCCGACTCACTGATCCAAATCCTATGAGCGTAAAAACTGTTCACATGAGTTGACCAGGTTGAAAGCAAGTAATTGAGGCAGACGCCCACCATTGAACCGTGAGAGTCACGGTATACTTGCAATGTTCAGATTGGTATCGCAACCTCCACGCGAACAAGGACTCACGCTAGTGAGCAAAGACCCCTAGTAAAACCGTTCGTTTGAGATACCTCGACGAGACTCGGCTGAACCCTACGCACAATCATTTCCCTGCGAGCACATTCCCGTCCATAACCGATCGTCATGAACGCAACAAACCAACACTAACCATGCTAGTATTGTTGGACAGTTTGGGGTAGTGGCGCCATGGCACAGCACGAACACCTCAAAATGTTGCATGCCACTGAGTACCACTTGTAGAATATCCATAAGTCTAGAGTGTCCCATCAGACGGTATGGGGATTTGGTATCAATCGCCAATGACAATGCAAACGTACTGAATGAAGAACACCTAGCATGTATCCAAGTTCAGAACGGCCCATGCAGGTTGAAACCCATCAACGCACCAGGATCTTCAATGGCCTCATGTCCTGCGGGAAACTCGAAAAGTAGAGCATAAACTGGCCGAGTGTGCATCCGAATAGCCTAACGACCCCGATGCTGATTAGCCCCGTCCTACCTCGCATCGTCGACAAGCCCGTTCGTTCACGCTCGCGGACATGTCCGTCAAGCCTCACTGCCATCAAACGACTTGCTGGTGCATAGTATATGGGAATTGTTTTACTCACACCATTGCCATCACGTACCCTGCGTTGATAATCAGCTGGGAGCGGTGGACATTGAGTCTCGGCTCAAGCTTACCACCCAAGGCCGGCCCCCACTGATGCTGAATAACAGAATTTAAGGACATCGGAAAGTTGACTCTGGAGGCTGGTGGCCAAATGTTTACTTCACAAGAGCACAGGTACCATGGGACAAGGAAGTATACCAGGTATTGACATGTAAACAAGATTTAGTTCAGGCCCGCCTTACCGTAAGGCCAGTTGAAGAACTCAGAGTCCCTAGGGATTTCACACATGAAGTGAGCAAAGTGGTGTGTGGGAGCATTCGGGTGAGAACAGCAGCCACCAATATGTATTTGTAGTGTCTTACGGAAAGAAATGCGATCGGTAAAGTATTGCTGCGCCCACGTACACACAGTAACTTATAACAACCTCTTGCACGGAGGTCGCCTATCCTACACACCGCCCAGCCATGCATCATGTTCGTTTAGCCCGCCACCCGGCCCCACCACCGATGTTGCCCATGCCAAAATTTCCAAATGCACTACCCGTGGGCGTCCCTGCCTCGCTGGTGGGACTGGTAACATTACCAAAAGAACCCTTGTGGGTATGATTGCCTGACGCGCCAAATGTCGACCGATAGGACGTAGTCGGCATCGCTTGAATGGACAGGAACTTGTTCGGTAAGGGTCGATCTTCCGTGTTGTACTGGGACCGGTAAAGACGGTAATGATAAATGGCCGTGCCTGAAGAAAAATCAAGCAACGAACCTGAAATTCAAGCCCGATGCTGTCAGCCTCGGAGACATCCAGCAGCTTAACGAGTCTCCTCCCGATGCCGTTCAGTCGCTCCACGTCGTCTTTGTTCCGTGTCCACAGCTGGATACGGTCCACCTTGCTCCTGAGACTCACGACGGCGCCGCAAATCTCATCAGCTTCCTCCAGTTCTTGCCCGACAAGCGCCATGGCCAGCCAAGCCCAACATCGATCCAGCAAGGCTGGATTGTTCTTCATCGTAAGGACCCACTTTCCACCCTGTGCATTCGCGGCATCCTCCCACATAGGCTTGATTCCGGACTTGAAGATATGATAATTCGAATTACGCTCGAGCTTTGAGGGTGGCTTAAGCCAGTTGAAATAACGGCAAAATGATTCGACAGTGTCGAATTCACCAATGACAGTCAGCCCCGCCTCGTAATCCTCGGACTCGGGGACGACAGAAAAAGGAACGACGTTCTCCTCCCCTGTGCCTTTGGCAGGTACATAGGGAACCTTGGCTTTGGTATCGTGGTAGATGGTCCTATGAACATACCAAAGATATGGAAATGTCGCCCCTGATCTCTAGCATACACACACACCACGTAAACTGAAGGGGATGCTCTGGTGCCTTCATAACCGCGCCAGGTGTCTTTGGATCCTCGATCATCTCGGCTTCTGGGGGGCGCACTGATCCATCGATACTAAGCGATCTCGCCTTGGCCAGGCGGGCGGTAATGGCGTCGAGACTCGGGATGTTCTTGTATCCTTTGATCTTCCTCTCGGGGGGGTTCACAACGGGGCCAGTTTCCTGGTTAAGCTCGTTCAGCTTTTCCTGTGTGAGAGGTTCTGCCTCGAGCATGGCCTCCTCGGGGATAGAAGGCGTAGTGGACTTGGGAGGCGTGGCGGCGGTCGTAGTTGTCAGCGCCGGGGACGTTGAGCGAGTGGAGGGTGCATTAACAGCGACAGAGTCGTTGGTGGAGGCGGCAGTCGACAGCGACGTCTGTGAACCAGTCCGGAGGATAGAGGCGGCGAGACGTGGGCGGGCGGGCAAGCTGGCCGCCGGTGCAGTCGCGTTGAGGTTGATCCGCGCAGCAAGCTGGTTGAGCG
>JBBPJW010000488.1:0-28534 GCA_038088935.1 Pulveroboletus aff. viridisquamosus
CTGGTCCATGCACACTTTGTAGCAATATATAAAGGGGCAAGGGCATAGACTGGTTTTCCAGTCTAGAGCACTTGTTTACTTGTTTACCTTGTTTCCTAGTGCCTCCTCTAGGCTGCCATTCTTTTGTCTCCCCAGTATTGGGTACCCCCCAAGGTGGTTTCCTCTTGCTGTTGGTCTAAATCCATAACACTTAGCATATCCCCACTGTTAGAATTTGTGATTACCTACGCTCTATAGCTTACATAAGCTAGTACCTACAGTGGACCATTAGTTACCTAGGATACTTAGTGACTACAAGTATTCTGCAGTCCAACACCCACCAGCCTCAAACTCATATCAGTGTTTGTATCAACCATGGCCAGCATTTATTTTAACTCAACCATCACAAACTATGTTAGCAGCATATGTACCTGGAACATTGTTCATGGTGTGACCTGGGCATTCAATAAACCAGAGATTCAAGCTCTTCTAAAAGCCATAAAATCCCTGGTGCCCCTATCATCCAGGCAGGCCCCATAAAAACCCTTCACCATTGAGATCATATTCCAGATTCACAATGCTCTTAATCTTAGTGCCTTAATGGATGCTGCCATTTTTGCCTGCCTTATGATAATGTTTTTCACCACTGCATGCATGGGTAAGTTTACAGTCCCCAGTCTCACTGCCTTTAACTCTGACCTTCACATCTCATGCCATTACCTGTCTACCCAGACAGACCAAGCAGGCCTAACCTGTGCATCCCACATACCAAGTCAGCTTTGTAGGAATAGAATGTGAACTGGGCAAAGCAAGAAGGGCCCTCAGACCCTGCCACTACACTGGAGAATCACTTCCTGGTCAACAATCCCCCACCTGATGTGCACCTCTTTGCCTATTGCACAGAGAAAGGAATGTACCTTCTAACACACCAACACTTCCTCAAATTCCTCAAGAGTGCCATAAAGAGGAGTGGCACCTGGCCTCTTAAAGGGCATGGAATATGTATAGAGTCCATGCTGGAGTACCTCCTTTACAATATCTCATTCAAGGTGGTCAAAGTCAAGGGCTGCTGGGCCAGTGATGCTTTCCTTGTCTACCTCTGTAAGCATGCCCAGATTCTTGCACCACACCTCCAGGCATGCCCAGACCTGCACCATGCTTTCATCAGGCACACCCTGCCTCCAGTCAGAGGCCAAACCATGTGAGTCCCTCCTCCTCCTATGCCTCGGGCACAGCACTTTCGCTGCTTCGTGTCATCGTCACACCTACCTGACGGGATCACAGCTTACCTTGTGGCCAGACATATCCTATGATGGGAGCCGGAAAGTGCTGTGTGCTTTCACCCACACACCCAACTACTCAGTAGCTCATGCATGTCACTCTTCATGCCGACCTGTATGTAGATACACTAGCAATGCCCACATTCTGTGCACACTCTACCTCCCGTGCTCCAAAAGGACAGCTGGAGACAAACGACTTCATAAATGAGAGACTTTTATATGCCGAGGGTGATAAATCTGCCTCTATGGTAAAGGGTGCGAATGGAAGCCCTCAATTCATCTGAGATTGATTTTTTTTGCATGGTGGGTTGGTGTTGAGAATAATGTTTTTTTTTTTTTTGCTGACACAGGTAGGGTAGGGAAGAGTAGTGTAGCCACCACACTATGACTAGTTTCGGGGTCCCTGCCCGACCACGAACTTCTTGAAATCACTTTTCCGCAAAGACGGCTATAATTCAGGAACACCTGCGGTACCTCAACCGACATCGAGGATAGGCCCGATTTGGCAGACAGTAACTCGATGCGTAACCGGTGTGTTTCCATCCCTCACAACGATCGATAATGATGCTTTCTAGATATAAAAAACTCCTTGGAGCTCTTCCCCCACACTACAATGAGCATACTACATCCTACCAGCAGCAGAAACGGCCCTTGGATTCGTGCACCACTAGTATGATAATTAGAGTGTTGCAAAGATGATCCTTCAGTTCTAAGTTTCCAGTAAAAAAAAAAATTGTCTCGGGCAGGCTAGATGTAATTAGGCTGTGTGTGTTGGCATATCCCGAAACATAGAGACACGAGCTCAATCATGGATGGGCAGGTCAGACCTCGTGCTTAAGGGGATGTGAGGTAACACGAACTCGTCCACATCCTCATAAGCCAGGGCAGTATCTATGCACTTTCTATCAAATCACCTCAGTCCATGGGACTCATCTTTGGTACGTGTGCAACAACACATCCATGAGGGGAACGCGATTGAAAGAACGGTCGAGTCCGGTTCCCGCTGATACGATCCAATAAGTCAAGTAAGAAAGTGAAAAGGAAGGGTGCACACCGTTACACGGACCGTCCCAGGGGTATGTGGAGATGGATCATTTATTTTCTGCGTCTAATGGGGAATGAGCTATCACGACAACATAGATGAGAATGAACGGACAAAGCCTGCTTGTGTCTGGTTTCCAGGAACTTCTCCCCTGTCAGGTGCTTCCTTATTCGGATTACCGGGGTCAGCAGCCTTGGAGGGTGACTTCGGCTGCAATGTTGAATGAGTCTGTGCATACAAACTTCAGACACGACCAACCATTGGTTTTCCAATATATTTTGCAACCGCCCGCTAAGATGATTCGCTGAACACACCACATCCAATTATCAACTGAGAAACGGTACTCACTCGCTTGCGTCTACCTGCAGCCATCCGTGAAGAACCCTCATTAAGCACCTCTTCCCTTGCAAGTGATTGAGTGGGAGATCGATGACCAGTGGATAGAGACGAACGTCCGGGAACTTGGTCGGGATGCGAGGCCGAGTACTCGCTGGTCTTCTTCATCCTTGTCTGCAGCCACCTTTTCAATGTCGGAATGCCCCGAGATGGCTTTGCAGGGTCAGAATATTCCATTGAACCTTGCGTGTCAAGTGGCAGTGCCTCGTCTTCACGAGGACGAGCAGACAATACCGGGGATGGTGGCTTCAGCAAAGTCAACACAGAAGAAAGAGAAGAATGTGATCACCACCAACCTCATCATAATTAAATTGAGCAGTAGGTGCTCCGGGCTGCACCTCAACCTGTGCAACTATAAGAGCGTGCCTCGGGCAGGAAAAGAAAACGAACTGATACCTCGAGGAGACCACTGTGGCTGTCCCCGTCGTGAATCTTGGCAGATGTCTAATGTGATCGTGCCAGTGTGAGAGACGGGATAATGTGCATTTAATATGCCAACATTGCAAATTGATGGATGCTTACATGGAAAGGGCCATATGAGTCTGGGAGAATATGAGCGAGGTCACGTACAAAGAGTTTGCTGGTGCCTTTTCCAGTCGCGAGATACCCACAATCTGGGGAAACAGCAATTGGCCATATCCCTTCATTGTCCTTGATGGCAGAGTCAATGAGAGAGAGAGTTGGTGTGTCCAGGAACCAGATTGAATTTGATGTGATGGCAGCAATGAACTTGCCATTGGTTGATAGAGCAATTGACTTGACCTTACGGAGAGCAGGTGATGTAACAGTCTGGGACCCGGTGGATGGATCAAAAGATGCGACGAAGCCCTCGTCTAGTGCCGCGTAAATTTGGTGACCATCACTGGACCATGCAAGAGGAGTAACATAGTGTTCTGACACCACGACAGCTTCAATGGTGGTGAGTGCATCGCCGTTGTGACTGTCGAAAACACATATAAAGCCCCCATAGCAAGATGTGGCGATCAGCTCGCCGTTCGGAGAGAACCTGGCTTCATTAACCTGTTGACTATGTTGGAGGGGACCAACCAGTCTCTTCCCGGACATCATATCCCAGACGCTCGCTTCCCTTTCATCGGTCCCAGTAGTAAATTTGGTTGAGTCTGGGGAGACATCAACCGCATTTACCCAATTTTCATCCTCAACCTTGACGATCCTTTCCTGGAGCTCCGCATCCCACACACTCGCACCCTTGGGACCTCCACACACTACCCACTTGTAGTTGTTCGACACCGAGACAGCGTTCACCGGTGACTCAATTTGTTCTACGACCTCTTCACCGTCTTCAAGTCGCCACCGTCGGATCCCATTGCTACACCCACCCAACAGATGCTTTCCGTCAGGGTAAAATGCAACGGCCCACAAAGTAGAGTTAGGTGAATCAAGTGTCATTATTGGATCTTCCTAAATTCTCAGTGCTCCGCGATCACTCCTCAAGAACTACTACGTACCGGTCTTTGAAGACGACATATTTACCGGTCATACACTTCGTCAGCTTTGAAGAGTGGAAAAAAGGGGTGCTTCGGTTTGCCCAAGCTGTGCCATGCAAAGCTGCTTCCTCGTTACGTTGCCCCCGTGTCTTTGGCGCTTATTGTCACTCAGATTACTGGGTGGCCTCGTTGCCACGCGTACTCTCACTTAAAAGGTCTCGAGTGTTCGCCATGTCCTGGTTGCACAATTTGATTTATGACGAGCAGATAATCCGCATTAGATCCACCCACAATTCACTACTCATACGGAACAGGGCTGAATGTTAAACATACTTTCAAAGTGGAACTTGAGATTTCTGCCAGGTGGGTACAATCACATTTCCCATCAGACTATGACCAGCTTGCGGACACTGGTCTTAGTCGATTCTCTCCAGGTTTTCAGGGTTTGGATCCATCAGATACCGTACTCGAATCTCAATTTTCTTACGCGAATCTTTCTCAGTGATCACTGAGTGAATATTCCGGCGAGTGCAGTCATGAACAAGTATGTCAGGGCTCATGCCCAGTGGAGGTGTGAGGCAATACGAACTTGTTCACATGCTCACGATCCAGAATAGCATCTGTGTCCTCTGTTCCATCTCCGATACCTGCGCCAAAACACATCCACGAGGGAAATGCGACCGAAAGGACGGTCGAGCGTGGTTCTCGCTAATGGATCCAATGAGTTCGACAAGCAGCTAAATGTGAGTACGCGCACAGTTAGACGGACCGCCCCAGGGGAGAGTGAAGATGAATCGTCCCTTTGCTGCGCCTAATGAGAAATGAGCTATCACGACCACATATACGACAACCAGAAAGTGACGGACTGGGCACGCTTGCGTTTGGTTTCTAGATGCCTGTCCGTTGCCAGATGCATTTGTATTCGGATCGCTGGGGTCTGTGGGCTTGGGAAGCGGTCTTGGCTGCAATACCCGATGAGTGTGTGCAAATAAACTTGGGACACAACTAACGACTGGTTTTCCAATATATTTCGCCACCGCCCGCTGAGACGATCTGTTCAGCACACTATATCCGATCGTCTGCCAACGAAGAGTACTCACTCGCTTCCGTCTACCTGCAGCCAACCACGGAGAGTCCTCATTTGGCACGTCACTTCTTACTGGCGATTGGGCAGGAGGTCGACGGCTGACAGACCGAAGCAGCTCTCTGCGAACCTGGTCGGGCTGAAGCGAAGCTGGGCTCTTGTTGGTTTCCTTAATCTTCCCCCGTAGCCACCTTCTAAAGGTTAGAATGCGCTGGGATGGTTCCGTAGTGTTGCGATACTCGTCTAGACGCGTTTCTGGTGTGTAATGATTCAGCACCTGGCAAATGTAATACAGCACGAGACGCACTTTGTAGCAGTACCTCGTCCTTGTGGAGTCGGACAGACGATGCTGGGGATGGCGGCTCCACCAGGGTCAATACAGGCGGAAGAGAAAAATATAGTGATTGCTAACTTCATCATAATCGAATTGAGGGGCAGGTACACCAGATGGTACCCCGATCTGCGTGTCTGTCAGAAAATGCCTAGGCGAAAAAAGTAAGGTGATACCCCGAGGAGATCGTTTTTACCGTCTCCATTGTGCGTCTTGGAACCGATTGGGTTGGGGTTTCTATGTTCATCCTGGCGTAAGTACACAATGAGCAGTCAGCGCAACTTGTTTCGATGACGCAGTGATAGATCCTACTGGATTAGAGTGAGCAATTTCTTCACTCGGGGTCGCAGGCTGCTCGTCCAGCTGACCTCTATCACTACTGGATGTCTGATTACCAACAACGCAAGCAGACATACTTACATGAAAAGGACCATAGGAGTCCGGGAGAATGTGTACGAGGTCACGCACTGTGATTTTCCCGCCATGCAGCCCAGTCGCCACATAGCTAGAATACGATGAGAGGGCAATTGAGGATATCCGGTCCCTGTCACCGACGGTGGAAGCAATCTGGGTGAGAGTCAATGTATCCAGGAAGAAGATGGAAGCCATTTCGTAAGCGATAATAAATGTGCCGTTCACTGATAGAGAGATAGACTCGACTGCACTTAAGTTTGGCGACACGGCGAGCAGGGACCCGGTGGACATAGCAAAAGACTTGATTCCCTGGCCTCTTGTTACCGCAAAAATTCGCTGGCCATCGTTGGACCATGCCAGGGGGGTGACTGTGGAAAATGTAGATATGGTCCCTGCGAGGGTGATGAGCAGGTCACCGGAGTAGTTGTCGAAGACTTGGAGTGGGCCTCTCTCGCAGGAAGTAGCGATATGCTCGCCGCCTGGGGAAAACCTGATTCCGTTGACTCGATTTTCATGTCGCACGGGGCCAACCAGTCTCTCGCCCGTTGTTACACTCCAAACACTCGCATCCTCGCTATCGGTGCCAGTGGCGAATCTAGTCGAATCTCTGGAGATGTCGACTGCACGTACCCAGTTTCCACAGTCCACCTTGAGGACCATTTCATGAAGCTCTGCGTCCCACACACTTGCGCCCTCGCGACCCCCACACAGCACCCACTCGTGGTCACTGGACACTGAAATGGCGCTCACGTGGATGCTTGCTTGTCTTCCCACTTCCTGACCAGCTTCAATTCGCCATCGTCGGATTCCATCATCACCCCCGCTCAAGAGATGCTTTCCATCAGGATGGAACGCAACTGCCTGCACCGAAACGGTGATATGGGTATCCAGTACTATCGTTAAGCCTTACCAAATGATTAGTTCTGCACGATCACCCCTCGGAACTGCTACACACCAGTCTTTGAGGACGACATATTCACCAGTGGCCCACTTTTGCTGGCTTCGAATGGCGGAGAGATGTAATGTGTGTTTCGGTTTGACTCAGTTGCGTCGCCTCTCACGTTTCCTTGTTCTCGATTTGGTATGTCCTTGGCGCCTACTTTCGCTCTGAACATCGCTAGATGGTTTAGTTCCGATGAACCAATAAGCGTAGACCCTCCCCTCACCCCCAGATGTTCTCGCATTAAGCTTCACCTTGTGACCTCTGCACACAAAGAGCGTGTGCATCCCAGCACGTTTGCCTTCCAGCGGAGACTGGTTGCGTCCGGAAAACCTTGTGGGGACAACTCCCGGGCATGTGTGTGCCAAAAGTCGTCCTTTATTCTATTCTTGATCACATTTACTTCCTTTCTCCTACACACTGGCTAGGTGGGTGAATCTGAGTCTGGATGCGTTACTATTTCACTGAAATGACCTCACTGTTTGCATTTTTGGCTGTGGCTATCTCACTTCCAACAAATTCGTGTACAGGGTAACCAAGCAATGGCGGTCAAACCAGCACGTCCAACAATTCGTGAGTGATAGAATCATTTATTTCATCGTGCACGGCTCTTTCATTCGTTTACCCGCATTCATCTCATCCTCAGGTATCTACGTTATTTACAACAACTGAGCGCGCCACTCAGATATGTTCCCCTCGATCTTTTAAGGTACCCCCTTTTGGCATCTCTGTTATGGAAGGTGACTCCCGGGCCTTCGTTCATCTGTGCCATGTGCACGTCCGTTCCCGGGCGTCATGACATGCGCATCTCCCAATGCTGCGCGGTGGTAAAGATTGCCTCGAGAGTGCTGATCCTCATGAAATGCGATACGACTATGCTACACACGTTACTATAATTTGTAGGGACCTGAACTGAACTCTTTTCTCTCGGATGGTACGACGCGTGCATGCATGGTGGGATCAAACACTCGCACTGGCAGCACCCCCGCTGCACGGTGTAGAGGCATGTCCACGGGCTCTGGCATTCGAAGATCAAGGTATTTTGCAACCACTGCGCGGTACGTGTCAGTCTATGGATGTACGTGAAACGTGCCCTCGTGTATCCGTCGTACCTGTCAGCGGGGCTGACCGGACAGGTGAGAGCTCCAGAGCCAATGACTCGATAGGATGGGACCTTTTCCCCGGTGACTGTAAGGGGGTCGTGGTCATGCGGTAATAAAAGTTCGAGGTCCCAGCGCGTGTTTAAATGCCCAGATGAGAACGGTTCTCGACGAGGCTTTCAAAGGAGGTATTATGAACGAGAAAAACAGGAGGCGGAAGGTCGACTTATCGTTCTTATTTCTGGTATCATTGTGCCGGGATGGGGAACAGCACTACGTCTCGTCGTTCCTTTGACGGTGCTTGGGAGGTTGTCGTCAGACGAGCTAGCGAGGACGACACTGTCCGGATCGGGACTCGGGAGATGATCATATTGACACAGCCACAGACAGGGATCTATTATCCATTTTGCAACTGTCGCTTGGTCGACCATTCGACCATGGCCTCCTCGTCCGCTGCGGTTCTGTTTACTACCAAAACTCCGTATGCCCTCCCCTCCCAAAAATTCATGATTCCACTCGACTGGAAGCGCTACCAGCTCTCGCAGCTCATCAACAAAGCCCTCTCTCTCACACAGCTCGTCCCGTTCGATTTTCTCGTTCGTGGTGCGATCCTACGAACCTCCCTCGGAGAATGTCGTGCAGAACATGGTATCAGTGAGGTATGCGTAAATTTAGGGGGCAGATGTGTGGACCGTGTGCACGACAACTTTGTTGATGGACAGGACTAGGAAGAAACGCTCGAGGTCGAGTATTTTGAGTCGGTGTTACCACCACAGCGTATGACGACGCTTCCGCACGAGGATTGGGTCTCGTCTATCTCGTGTCGTCTATCCCGGTACGTCTTTTGCCTTTGCGCGTATCTCTGCTCTGTCACATCCTCGACACATATTCCCCCAGACATTTCGTGACTGGCTCGTATGACGGTCACGTCCGTCTCTTTGACTACGCGCAACAATTGGTTCGAGACGTTCCAGCGCATCAGGCACCCGTCACCTCTGTCTGTCTCGTCCCGTCTCCAGCATCAACGAATGACTCGGAGTCGGTGCTGATCGCCAGTGCCTCGCACGATCTAACGGCTTCCCTAACTCGCGTGTCGCTCGTGCCCGATGCACCTCCGTCCTTCCGAACGCTCGCTTCACTCCACCTCCATACATCTCCTCTGTCCTCCATTTCGTCCAACCATACCGGCACCCATCTGCTTACCGCGTCCTGGGACTGCCTCATCGGTCTCTGGGACACCATCATCCCCGCGCACGATGAAGTCGTACCCGTATCTGACCTCGATTCTTCCGAGCGCAGAAAACGGCGCAAGACTGCCAGTGGGGCTGATCAGCAGCGCGGAAAACACAAGGCACCCGTCACCGTACTCAAGTCCCACACGGCTCGGGTATCCAAGGCGGCCTTTGCGCCCGGATCGAACAAGCTGGCGTATAGCTGTGGGTTTGATTCGACGGTGCGGACGTGGGACGTCGAGTCGGGTGTATGTGTGAACACGATCGTACGTCACCTCACGTCCTCGTCATTTTCATAGGCCACATGATCTCACACTGGTTTCCCGTCTGTTTTCAATTACTGTCGTTTAGTCCGTCCCTGAACGACCGATGCTCGACCTGGTGGTTACACCCGATGGACACACCGCCCTCGCGTGCTCTACGGACCGGACCGTCTCCATCTTTGACCTCCGTTCACCCTCGCTCGCGAGTACGGCAGGCACGCTGATGCACCCTGCCACGCCGTCCTGTCTGGTTTACCCCGGTACCACACCCACTTTTCCCCCAAGCGCCGATGCCGACGGAACGTCTTCACCGTCGGCCGTGAGTGCACCTCAAGTTCTTACAGGCGCCTACGACGGGATCGCCCGTCTGTGGGATCTCCGGAGCCTCAAGAGCGCCATCGCAAGTTTCAAGGCATGGAATGGCGATTCGAAGAAGATTCTGAGCGTTGACTGGGCAGGTGAGGTCGTTGGCGTGGGAGGGGAGGGCGGTGCTGAGATTTGGCGGGTCGGTCAGGGGGGCCGGGTGTTGACCAAGTGAGATGACGGTCGCGGGCGGGCTGTGACTCGGACGTAGGGGATGCGGTGCACAGGTGGATCGGGGTCATGGAAGCATCGTCGTGCGCTTGGACATGTGGAGCACCCATGCGCCTCGTGACTGCAGAATATCTCACCGCGTCCGTGCGTCGTTTGTGTGTGAACGTCGTTTCGAATCTAAAGCCATCGCAGTGCACAGGACGTGCGTCTGTGGTGTCCACTCGTCAGATATGTATAGCGGTGAGCGTGAGGTGATCCGGTGATGCCCCAGGGACACGACTACGTCTTTCACGGCCGGTGTGATGGACTGTCGCCCCGCATCTCGTGAGCGCTCCCCGTCCGAGAGGGCTCCCGCGTTGCTTGCCCTTTGCGGCGTGAGCGGGTCTAGTGCGGACTCGTACCCTCGACCCAAGTCCTGGACGTGAGGTGCGATGGGCACCCAAGAGGCTCTCGGAAGGCCAGTCGCCGGTGCCGGCTTGTCGCCCTGCCCAGATGTAAGGACACCAGAAGCGAGAGCGTCCTGTGTGAAAAAAAAAAAAAAAGGCAAGCTGCAACGTGGGTCGTGAGTTAACTCTGTGCACCAGCAGGCTGCATCGCCTCGTGTTCTTTTACTCCGTGTGGCCGTCGACAACGTACCCATCCGTCCTCGTTCACATCACCCCGAGGCTCTCTTCTCCGTTCGATTAAATACATTCGCAGTCGCCGTTGCGTCGAGGATGGGAGGGATCTGTCCGAACGTGAGTGCGCTTCTTTTCTGACACACCCGCCTCACGTCGTTACCTCAGCGCGCGGTCGTGCCAACCAGGGTTCAGTGTCGTTTCTCGAGCTTGCACAGGGGTGAGACGGGAGCTCATACGAACGTCACCACAGAGATCGTCGCTTTGGAACTCGATTTCGAGCCGCAGGTTGAGCACGTTGGATGAAAAAGAGATGAGCTTGGTGCGTTGCGTTCCATTCTTTTGGCGGACGACCGTGTGGGTGACACCGCCGTCCAACCAGGCATACCGCGCAACGGCCAAGTCTCAAACGTCTGCCGAAGTCGTCCGTGTCGTGTCGGTGCGCGCATATGCCTTCCTCGGACTTGTTTTGTCAACTGAGCTCATATGTTGGTCCACCAGCCGAAACCGTACAAGGACACCTCGTGGAGGAGCAGACTACGTGCGTGGATGTGTCTGGGCTGAGGTGTCGGGCAGCAAAAGGTCTATGCATTCTGTGTTGCCGAATCACGAGTGATATGTGTACGAGTTCGCGCGTTCTTCCATTGCTGTTTATTAGTCTAGGTCGATAAGTGTATCCATGGACTGAGTTCGTTGAGACAACTGATGGGCAAGTCGGCGTGGACCGGGACCGGGGTTGGCTCTACAGCGATTGCTGACTAAGCCTTACACCGCCGACGGTCGATGGTATCGTTTCTCGCGCATCACCGGGAAGCATAGTGAGTTGTCCACAGGGACTGCTGGCGTTTACCAAGGTCGTTTGTATGTCCCTCTCGCAGAGGTATGTGCACACGTGTGACGCTCACGAGTACGATATGAATGGAACCGTAACGTGAACGTACCTCTTCCCACCTCGTCAAGGTCCCATCGGGATAGGTATGAGCGTTCCTGGTTTACGATCAGTTCTGTGGAGATTGTACGTCCGTGGTCAACCGAGAGTCCTGCAGCCAAGACATGACAAGCCCCTGTACTAGCAAGTCTCTCAAGCAGGACTACCCTTGGTAATATTTGAGACATCGATTGCTTGGCTGATCACCGAGAGCCTGCAGGGGTCCGGATATGAGTAAAACGCCAAAGACACAAGGCACGGTCGACCTGTGTTGAGAATAAGGAAACGTGTTCATACAGCGAACTTGGTGTAAACTGCGACGCGTGATTCTTTCAATCCCTGGTTCAGACGGGAGCGTATCCCGCTCATAGCTGGACCATCTCAGTAACTCGCCGTTTGACTCACCCCGTACTTGCGGCTGCATGAAGAATGGGTAATCTACGAGTACTCTTCCACCTTCTTTGGCACGAGACTAGATGCAGTACGTTGAGTGTACCATCATAACCCACTGCAGCAAAAAACATCATAAGATGAAACGTACGTTGGCACTCACCTCCGGCACCGTCCGGTGATTCTCCGGTGACCACTCCTCCGGACACGTCCAGGGATATATCATGGCATCATGGCGTTATCTCTATCCGTCGTGTCTTAGGCTAATATGCACATACTCATTGGACTTTGTAGCCCAAGTCATCTCCCAAGCCTGCTGACCCCGCCGAATCGAACAGTACCTGCCCCTGATGGTGGACACGTCTCTGGGAGTCGAGCGCAAATGGGCTCGGTTCTTCCCTCTGAGTATTGCGCAACCTTCTGTTGTGGTAGCCCATCGCCTATTAGGTATGACGAATGAATGGTTCGTCTTGACCGTCCGCTGGATCTACCAGGGAGGGGTCCATCTCACAACGCGCGTGATTTTTCTTGCACAGCTGTCGTGGGACTTACCTTACACCAAACTACGACCACAGCGACGGTCAAGCAAGACTATCAATGTCCTTAGCCTGAGGTTCTCGATCGCATTTCCTGGATGGACATGTTGTGGTCTAGGTACCAGAGACGAGACCGATGGATCCGAGTGATGCGCGCTTGAGCTCGTATCCCTGTGCACCACTTACCAATGGTATACAGTCTGATGAGCCTCGTGTATGACCGAGCTCGGCAGAGTACGCGTTCGACGACTGAGGAAATCTGTACGTGTGGATGTTGGGATCAGGAGAACCCAATGAGTGGACGTGCAGCAAAGGAGTTGTAGCACTAGCCCTCCTGCTTGAGTGTTTTTTTCCTGTTCCTGTTTTCCATCGGATAAACAAACAGTGACGACAAACGTCACGGGAATGTGGTGTGTGGGCTTAAAGACAACTGAAATAGGAATGCAAATTGAATGCAAGAACTCTGGAATAATATTCTGATAATTGCTAAAAGGTAAAGAGAAAGTAAGAACACGAGTAGATTGCACCGGCTTGCGTACTGCACTGACAGGACCCTCAGGAAACACTCAGCATGATGTTCTGATATGACACATTACTCGTGGTGGTTCGGGAACCTGGTCACGGGTCATCCCAAGACTTCGTCAAATCAGCCTCGTATACATTCATCTCGAGGTAGACACTGTTGAAACTGCAGGATACTGCAGGATACTTGTAGTCACTATATATTAGATAGATAAGTAAGTACTAACCTGCAGGATACTTGTAGTCACTAAGTATCCTAAGGTAACTAATGGTCCGACATAGTTACTAGCTTATGTAAGCGGTATAGCGTAGGCGATTAACATATTCCAACAGACACCACCTCCAATGCGAACGTTGAGACTGCAGGACAGTCCCTCTCCGGTGATTAATCCGAACTGGGGTAGCGCAAATCCAGAGGCTTGAAAAATCGAGCTGGAGACGTACACGCTGATTACGACGTCGTGCCACGTCGTGCATGTTGAAACTGCAGGAAACTGCAGGACACTTTTAGTCACTAAGTATCCAAAAGTAACTAATAGTCCAAGACAGAGTTACTAGCTGATGTAAGCTGTATAGCGTAGGCAATTAACATATGCCAACAGTGCATAGGTTAGTTTTCTGCCCTATCAAGGTCATTTCGGTCGCTCTCTGTCTGAGAAAGTACACGTACATCCGTGTCTCGTGTCAATTAGTGTGCTTAATGCAGACCTGACATTTGTTGCGAACCCGGTCCTGTAGACAAGACATGACGAGTGTTCATGACTCTCACAATACTCGGCAACGAGAGTCAGTCTCCATTATTATATCGGTTACTCGACCGGATGTTACGACAAAGTCACCTGGTAGGAATCCGAGTAGCAGCAAGCGCCAAGGCACGAACACCTACCATCCATATTAAGAATGACAAAACGCAACTTCACGCACCACCACCACCACCCTTCTCTCTTCTCCAATATTTAAAGTAAACGACAGGTACCACCGGTGACGATGTCGTCTTCAACGACCGGTGAGCTGCAGTTCTAAGGAGTGATAGTGCAATGGTAACATTCTAGCAAGACCCAATGGTCGTACTCCACACTGGCCATTACAGTGATGTGATGGCAGTCGCGTTCCACCCCGACGGAAAGCATCTTTTTGGTGGGAACATGGGTGGGATTCGACGATGGCGACTTGAAGACGGCCAAGAGGTCGGCGAACAAACAGGGGTGCAGGTGAACGCGATTTCAGTGACAGGTGACCACAGGTGGATAGTATGCGGGGGTCGCGATGGTGCAATCGTGTGGGACGCAGAGCTTCGAAAAAAGGCTGTCGAGGTGGAGGACGAGAACTGGGTGCGCACGGTCGCTGTCTCTTCCGACTCGACCAGATTTGCCACGGGGACCGACAACAACCGAGCTAGCATTTGGAACATCTCTACTGGGGAGCGACTTCTGGGCCCTCTGCAGTACGACAATCAGATTAATGCAATCAGGTTCTCTCCAAATGGCGAGCATATCGCCATTTCGTCCTACAACAGCCCAGTCAGTATCTTCAACAGTCGCACTGGCGATGTGGTTGTCACCCTCAGTGTGGTCATGACCACGTTTTCTACAATCACTCCCCTTGCATGGTCCAATGATGGCCAGCAAATTTTTGCAGCAACTAGTGGCAAGAAAATCAAAGCTTTCGCGATGCCCACTGGGACCCTGCTTGTCGAGTCGCCAACTCTGGACGTGATTGAGATCGAGTCTATCTCCCTAGCAGCAAATGAAAAATTCGTTGCTGCTTATGGATATGGCTCCATCTTTTTTCTCGATGCCTCGACCCTCACCCAGATTGACTCTGCCATTCAGGAGAGTGTACACATATATTCAATTGCCCTCTCTCCAGATGCTACCAACCTGGCGACTGGACGGACTGATGGAAAAATTACTGTGCGTGACCTCGCGCATATTCTCCCAAATTCATATGGTCCTTTCCATGTAAGCATTTACTCATTCGAGGTGTCGGCATATCGATTGACCATTCATCTCATCTTTTATATTAACACACTGTATTAGGAACCCAGTAATGATGAACGGCAGCCAGACGAGCAGCCCGCGGCCTCGGATGCCCATGACGATGAATCTGCCGACCCTAATCCAGTAAAATTTACTGTTGCGTTATTGAGGCGAACTACATTGACCCCCTTGTTTCGTACGTATATTAGGAGAAATCAAATCCAATCGTATCCAAGACCCACAATGGAGATGAAGATTTCCTCGACGTATGAACTCATTTTGTCGCCTGGGGGGAGTTTTCACGATTTCGCAGGCTGAGGTACCATCCGGCGCGCCGGCTGCTCAATTCGATTACGATGAGGTTGGTGGTAACCATACTTTCCTCTTTGCTTTGTATTGACCTTACTGGAGCCGCCATCTCCAGCAGCGTCGGTCCAGCATCATGAGGATGAGGCATCACCTCTAGGTGGGTCCCATTCTGTACTACATTTATCAGGTACTATACTGGCAACCTCCCTTCCAGAAGGAAGTCCAGGAGAGTATCACAATACTCACATTCCAGCATTCAAGAAGTGGATACAGGCGAAGATTAGGCAGACCAGAAAAGATGTGGGTTCGGACGAGCCTGAACACGTTCCGAGAGAGTCGCGTCAGCCCGTTGATCGTCGATCTCGCCTCGGGCCACCAGCGAGGGCAGATGTCCAAAACGAGAGGACCTCGCGGATGGCAGCAGCTAAACGTAAGCCGGTAAGTGTGCTTGATGGACGATCCGATGCGGTGGGCTTAGCACATTATATTAGCGAACAGTCGGGGGCTATCTTGGGAAACGGGCGGTATGTTATTCCTGTAGTTCATATGCAGCGATTCATTTGATGTTACAGCCGAAATCGCCTGCCCAGCCTGGTGAACTCAACCATCCCCACACAAATGCTTCTAGCGGTGGGCAAACCTCTGGAGGTCAAACGCGAGCAGGCTCGGTCGGTCTCCCGGTTATTATCTACCAATTTGTATCAACCACTTTTTATTAGATGCAGCAAGTGAATGATCCATCCGATTCCTCCGCTGGAGTGGTTCATCTAACGGTGCATATACATTCCCCATACATATTGTTTCACTGACAGTTCGTCAACACTAGCAACGATCGGGCAGGGCTACTCTGTCCGTCACATTTCCTGCGTGGTTGTTGTGCCTCGGCTCAGGTACAGGAGATGGGACACATTGATTAGGGAGACTCGAGGCATTGCGTCGACATTGCGCTTATACGCGAAGATGCAGGCATCGATCATGCGGTTCATCCCAACGCTACACTAGCAGCAGCAGGGGTCCAAATAACGTCAACCATGTTCGAACCTGTTGAGACCTCTTCTCGGCCGCTGGTGGAGGGTCTATACCCAACGCTAGCGCAATAGGGAGACAGTAAGTAGCTTAAAGGTTATTACACCCTGTCAGCGAGTTACACTGGTAGATGATAGTGTGTGGACGTTGATACAACTTTAGCGATTCAATCGGCTGAAACCAGACGTTTTCCCACTTTTCAATTGACTTGTCAAGTCTCAAGACTGTTTGCCATACTGTTCATGCGAACATGTCTCAAGATGAAGACATACCTCAGTCGGGACGGAGAAACGACTGAGGTTGCCAAGAAGTGGAATACTTAAACGATATTAAAGGAAATGCGGAGTTGAATCACCCTAGTCTGTAGACAACGGAAGATTAAAACTGTCATGATGAAACGATAAGCTGCATAGTATGGAGACCGCACCATAATCAATTCCGTCGTGCATTAGCTGTGTCGTCCGCTCTTTCGTCTGATAAAGGCCTAGGCGCCTTAAATACTTATTAAGAAAGGAAAAACATGCTTAGAGCTGTACCACCACAGCTCAAGTAGATCGAAAGACCTTCTTTTTCTTGAAGGCCAACGACAGTGTTCCACCGGTGAGGATGTCGTCAACAGGGAACGGTGCGTAGCAGTTAGAGGAGTGATTGTGCAATGTTGACGTTTGAGTAAGACCCAATATTAGTGCTTGACAGCGGTCACTCTTGCACGGTGCGAGCAATCGCATTCCACCCGGACGGAAAGCATCTCTT
The DNA here is from genome assembly GCA_038088935.1 of Pulveroboletus aff. viridisquamosus. NCBI lineage: Eukaryota > Fungi > Basidiomycota > Agaricomycetes > Boletales > Boletaceae > Pulveroboletus > Pulveroboletus aff. viridisquamosus. Next base: position 17,104 of record JBBPJW010000488.1, read on the forward strand.
GAGCGGGAGTAACGATGGAATTCAGCGATGGCGACTCGACGATGGCCAAGAAGTCGGAAGACAAACAGGGATACAGGTAAATGCTATTTCGGTGTCCAGCGATCACAAATGGGTTTTATGTGGGGGCTATGGAAGCACGAGTGTGTGGGATGCCGAACTCCAGGAAAAGATCACCGTGGTGGAGGATGGAGGGGAGGTGGATGCGGTCGATATCTCCAGGGATTCAACCAAATTTGCCACTGGCACGAACGACAGACAAGCTAACATTTGGGACATTTTAACCGGGGAGCGACTGGTTGACCCTCTCCGACATGACAACAAAATCAAAGGAGTCCGGTTCTCCCCAAGTGACGAGTACATTGCCGTTTCCTGCCATGGAGGCTCGATTTGCGTCTTTGACAGTTGCACTGGCGATGCGCTCATCACTGTCGAGGGGGTCATGACTACGTTCGCCATAGTCACCCCACTTGCATGGTCCAACGACAGCCAGCGAATTTTCGCAGCGACAAATGACAAAAAAATCAAGTGTTTTTCTGTGTCAACTGGGGTCCTGCTTGCCCAGTCACCAACTCTTGCGACGCATGTGATCGAGTCCATCTCTATAGCGGCGAACAATAGATTCATCGCTGCTTTTGGATACAGATCCATTTTCTTTCTCGATACATCAACTCTCACCCGGATTGATCCCACCATTACAGACAGCAAATTCATGTACTCAATTGCCCTTTCCCCGAATGCTAGCTACTTGGTGGTTGGACAAGACGATGGGAAGATCGCAGTACGTGACCTTGCACGTATTCTCCCGTATTCGTGTGGTCCTTTCCATGTAAGCATTTATCCATACGTAATTTTGGCACATTGAATAACCATTCATTCCATCTCTTATTAACGTACTACCTTAGATATCTGATAATGATTATGGACAGCTAGAGGAGCAGCATACGATGTCGAGGGGTCATGACGGCAAACAGGTTGCCGACTCTAATTCAGTATGATTCGCTCTTGCATATCGAAACTAATTGCACTGACCCCATCATTTCATACGCACACCAGAAAGGACACGGGAAATTGATGCCAATCGAGTTTGTGACCCACAGTAGAGACGGGGATATCCTCGAGGTATTACCTCAATCTTTTCCTGCTTGAGCATGTTCCTATGAACACAGGTCAAGGTGCCATCTGGTGCAACGGTAGCTCAATCGAATCAGGGCAAGGTTGGTGATAGCTATACTCCTTTATTTTTCTCATGCTGACCTTGCTGGAGCCATCATTTCCAGCACAATCTCTCCATTTCCGCAAGGATAAAGCAATTCCACGAGGTGTGTCCTTTTCTGTACCATACGTTTCAGGTGCTATGTCGGCGGCTTCTCCCCCAGAAGTGCATCCAAGAGAATATAGTGGCACTTCGGAGTCATCTAAGGGCATTCCGGCGTTTAGAGACTGGCTACAGGCAAAGATTAAGAATAACAAGGACTCGGGATTGCATGTGCCTGATCGTATTCCTCCAGAGTTACATCAGCCTGATAGTCCTCGGTCTCCTGCCCAATTACTATTGAGAGAAGACGTCCCAAACGGGGGTCCTTTCAGGATGGCAGGAATGCGAGTGGGTACTCATATCAGTAGATGGTCTGGACATGGCACATTTGACATATCTTCTCAGCAAGCAGTTGCAAAGCACATCGGAAAATTAATGGTCAGTTGTGTCTTGGATTTACGTGTGCACACTCATCGGGTGTTGCTGCGAAAATCGCCTCCCAAGCCTACTGACCCCGATAACCTGAATAAGAGTACTTCTGGCAAGGGGCAGCACTCTTGGGATTAGACACAAGCAGAATCCCTGTGTTTCTTTCTGGCTATCGTATAGCTATCGTATACTTTGTTGTGATGGCTCATAAACTGTTAGAAGCGGCAAACGAATGATCCATCTCACCTCTCAACCCGGGGGGGCCATCTAACGGTGCGTTTACTTACCTTCAGTCACTTTATGGGCTGACTGATAGGGTCGTATCAGCGAGAATCATATGCGACTGTCCCTACGGCCACATCTCCCTCATGGATGCGTTACAATGCAGATACCAGAAACAGAGCACATGAGTCCGGGTGATGCGATGAAATGCATGTGGATACCATGCTTAGTCGCAATAATGTGAGTAGTCACCACGCCGTCTCTCAGGTTTATGTCTGCACAAGCAGTAATATACGTTTGAACAAGATCACACATGACTCAACTTATCAGGATAATCGGTTGATCCTACGCACACGGACGCTGGAATGGAACTTTTGTGGTAGAAACCTGAAGAATGACAAGAAAAAGAGCTAGCTCCTGTTCTATCCCTAGTATCTAGTGATGATACCAATGACTTGAGGGTGCACACCCAACGACCCTCAGTCCATAATGACCACGAGCTATGCAACACACGTGGGCTCACTTACTAAGGGCACGTTACTACAAGGCTGTTGAAGAGCCCCTTGAGCCACGCACTCGAGATGTGACGAGCGCCTGCCGAGACGCTGAGATGATACTCTGCCTTATCTCACGACCAAGGTGTCACATGGGGTAATATCAAACATCGATACGACGGACGGTGACGAATGGCTGAGAATCATCGTGACGAAGCCGTTCTGATTCATCCTGTATTTCAAGGTCTATCCATGAGACAACGTTAGTTTAGAAGGAGTCAATGATCACAAATCAGACCGTTGATTTTCACCTGTTGTTGGGAATATGTTGGTAGAACTTACGGCAATGGGGCTTGAATTAGATGATCTGAGAGACTGATTTTGGTCATCCAAACATACATTCTAGCGTCAGTGAGGCTTTCGTGGGAGTGTAATTATTTGGGTCATAGAAAGATACGTACGTAAAGTTGATGAAGTCATGAATTGAGCCTGTGCCTCGTGCCAGTTAGTGTTTAATGCAGAGTGTACACATGTCATTAAGAGAGTCCTGCAGTCAAGATTTGGGGAGCACTCGCAAATCATAGAGTACCTGGCAATGAGAGACGCCTTTGTCGGTGCTGGCCACCTGCCTGGTCGTCACGACAAGGTCACCTAACATAACAACAAGCGGAAGGGCAATAAGGCGCCTGCGATCCATAATAGGAACAGAAAACGTGTTGGAGGCAACTGGGCAAACCACCACAGTCAGAGCAAATCAAAACACCCGACTTTTTCCACTCTCTAAAGTCTGACAATAGTGTACGACCGGTGAGGATGTCGTTGACAAAAACTGGTATGTCACAGTTTTGAAGGTGACTGTGCAACACTGACATCCTAATAAGACCCAATAATTGTACTTGACACTGGTCTCACTAAGCGGATATGGGCGGTCGCTTTCCACCCTGATGGGAAGTGCCTGTTTTGTGGGAGTCCCAATGGAATTCGTCGATGGCGACTTGAAGATGGCCAAGTGGCCGGCGAACAAACGGGAATGGAAGTGCACGCCATCTCAGTATCAAGTGACCGCAAGTGGGTAGTATGTGGGGGTGGCGATGGCGCGAGCGTGTGGAACATAGATCTCCAGGAAAAGATTTTCGCGGTGGAGGGTGGAATGTGGGTGTGCACGGTCGATATTTCCAGAGACTCGACCAGAATCGCCACTGGGACTGCAGGAGGGGAGGCAAGCATCTGGGATATCACGACGGGGAGGAGACTCGTTGGCCCACTCCGACATGATAAAACAGTCAATGGGATCAAGTTCTCTCCGACCAGCAAGCACATTGCCACCACCTGCGAAAGTGGTTCAATCCGCATTCTTGACAGTCACACTGGTGATGTGCTCATCACTGTCGAAGGTGTCATAGTCTCGCTTTCCATACTCACCCCCATTGCATGGTCCAATAGTGGCCAGCAAATTTTTGCAGCAATGAAGGGAAAGAAAATCAAGTGTTTTACTACAGCGACTGGGAACTTGCTTGCTGAGTCGCCAACACTTGCTGTGAGTTCAATCGAGTCTATCTTCCTGGCAGCGACGGGCAAATTCATCGCAACTTTTGGGACTCGCTCCATCTTGTTCCTGAATACGTCAACTCTCACTGAGATCAACCCTGCTATTGAAAACAGCGGTTTGATAAGCTCAATCGCCCTCTCCCCGAATGCTAGCTACCTGGCAACTGGACGATATGATGGGAAGATTGTGGTGCGTGGCCTTGGACGTATTCTCCCGGACTCGTATGGTCCCTTCCATGTAAGCAGTTACTTATTTGTAATGTTAGCATATCAGATCACTATTCGTCTCATCTCCTACATTGACACATCATACTGTTGCATTGTTGAAATAAGTTATGCTGACCCCTTCATTTTTTACATGTACCGGAGGGAACGGAGGTTACTCGACTCCGAGAGTCATGTTGAAGATGAAGATCTAGAGGTATTAATTCCTTCTTTTCTCACTCTCGACGAATTCTTACGATCTCACAGGCAAAAGTGTTGTCCGATGAACCCGCTGTTCAGTTCAATTTTGATACGGTTAGTGATGACCACTTTCTTGTTCTTCCGACCATATTGACCCTGCCGAAGCCACCATCGCCAGTGACGTCTATTCGGTTCCATGAGGATGAGGCACCACAACAAGGTGTGTCTCATGCCATGCCGCATTTACCAAGTGCTGTAGTGATCTCCCTTCCAGAATCACATCGGACGAAATACCACGACACTAAGGAGTCACCTCAACACACTCCAGCGTTTAAAAAGTGGCTACAGGTGTAAATTAAGAAGATCAACAAGGAGTTGGGTTCGCATGAGTTCGACCGAGTACCTGGAGGGTCCCGTCGACCTGTCGACCGTCAATCTCCCCCCAGGTCGCCAGTGAAGAGAGATGTCGCAAATCAAGGTCCTTCGCAAATGGCTACAGGTCCGCGTGTTCGAGTGAGTAGCCTTCCTAGATACAAGGCCATGCAATAATATGTTTGACGCATCATAGCGAGCGGTAGAAAAACCTGTTGTAAGGCGAAATGTGTGTTGTTCGTCAGGTTTGTATGCAGGGACTCACTATATGTGACAGCCTAAATCACCTCGCAAGGCCACTGGCGATCAGAAAAAGAAGGCATCCGGTAATCTTCATGCTACTGGAAACCAAACGCAAGCAGGTCCTGTCGGTCTCATTCTGTTTTTATGCACCATTTCACAACAACTCATTTTTCGTCAGGCGCAAGACACTTACGATCTGTCTCATCCCCCGACCCGAAGGGTCCGTGTAACGGTGCGTGCGCTTGCTTTTACTTGACCTGTCAGACTCAGTTGGTCACATCAGCAAGAACCAGGGCATCAGACTACGCTCTCGGTGACGTTTCCGTCGTGGACGTGTTGTGGGGTAGATCCCGGAGATGATACACATGGATCCGGGTGATTTGACACAGTATATATAAATACCGTGCTTGAGCGCAATAACGTGGACATTCACCATAGTATTCTTTGGGTTTATGTCGGAAGTACTATTCTGAGAAGGTTACGCTTGATTGAGCTTGCTAGGGTATTCACCAGACGGACATCGAGAAGGTCCATACGAATGTGACTGTTGGAAAGAGTGATTGATTGATATAGTAACAGACCCAGGAAATGACAAGATGAAGATGTGCGCTATAGATTTACATCACTCCTGCTTTCTGTTCACCACGAATTCGAACACTAGGCGTGAGTGCCTGGGACATGTCGATGGAGTTATCAGTAGTCTGATGATCAGACTACTATCACGCCTTGTGAATAAGGCTCGCCAGCAGTCCGTGATCTGGTACACTGATGTGAATCAAATTTGTTTCAGCGATTTCCGTCCGCACAGAAGGTCAGTTCCTTGTACTTTTCCCAGTATCCAGCGACAACGCCTATGATTTTGAAAGAGGTAACAACCCGACGATGTTTCGAGAACCCAAATTTCAGATGATCCCAGTCCATCATGATCGGTTATGTTGTAATTTTGACCAGCACGCATTAGCATTGTTTTTATGGTAAAAGTTACATAAGCTTAGAGCGTACTTTTCGTACCATTTTCTAGTTTATGTTCCTCAGTAGCTTGACATCTACTGAGGGTAAGTCCTATCTTTATAGGCATTTCTACTGTACTAAACTGTCCTAGTTCTCATAGGTAGTTGCACTAATATCAGTAGCTTGATATCTACTGAGGTTCTCATAGTTCACTTAACCTCTGCACGACACATCCTTTCAACAGGTTATACAGCATGCGTAGACTCACTCCGCAAAAGCACGTCACCACAAAGCTGTTTAGCGCCCTTTGACTGCGTATTCGACATATTCTGTCAGAATTGACAAGCATGCGCGTAGCCAGGAACTCACAATACGCTGTACCTAACAGGTATGCATATGGACTCAACATCACCTGTTCAGTAGGTATCTCAGTTCCAAAGGACTCCTTTACTACTATCTCGCGTATGTACTTTATCTCTTGTTCCTTTCTGTTTCAGCCTGGCAGTTTTACAAATGCTGTCATTACCATAATCATAAGATACATTGGAGTTCGTATATATAATGTATCTCTTAGTTTAGAGCACCTCAGTCCGTTGTCTTGCACACGACTGAGGTGAGCTTTCTTCTCTACAAACTACTTACTTTTACTTACTTGTGTATAGTTCTTCTCCAATAGGTACATATAAATATTAGTCTGTTGTCTTGCACACAACTGTCTTCTCCAATAGGTTATGAGCCCTGATTCCCCTGTGCACTAAGACATTTGCAGCTTACCACAATGACCACCATTGTACCCATCTCTACTGACTCACTTCCCAATAATGTGCTGAAATTTGATGTCAAAGGCATGAACTGGGCAATTTTTACTTTCTGCTTCCAGGTTGCCATCAAGGCCAAAGATCTATGGGGACATTTTGATGGTACCACTGTCAAACCCAGTCATTTGCCTTTGATGACCATGGATCTGTTGAAACTGCAGAATACTGCAGGATACTTGTAGTCACTAAGTATCCTAAGGTAACTAATGGTTCGATGTAGCCATTGGCTTATGTAATCAGTAGATTGTAGATAATCAACATATTTCAACAGGATCAGCATAACAAAACAAATAAGTGGTTAAAGAATGAATGAATGACCAAATATTTACTTACCCAGTGAGTCCCTGACCCCACTGCTTTGTGTGTTCAAAAGCAAATGAGCATTACTGAAATGTGGGCTGAGATAATGAAGAAGTACACTGAGAAGGGAGCATATGCACAGACAGACCTGTGAAATGGCAAACAACCATCCTGTCCTTGTCTTGTGCTGTCCAGTGGACACCTTTCCTAAGAGCTGTGGTTTTAGCTAGACCACAGAGAACTAGGCAAAAGAAATAGGGAGAAGAGTCAAGTGCCTTGTATAAAGCCCTAGAGCTCAAGTGTGCAAGACTGGGGAGTCCCAGCTTGCACCAGCCCTTTATATATGATACAAAAGTGTGCACAGACCACGTAACTAGCCTGGCCCTAACTATAGCTACAATAAGCTGACCAATGGCAATAAAGGAGTGAGTACCTTAGCAGTTCCTTATGGAATCTGCCAGGTAATGATGTCATGGTCTGGAAAGTTCTAGAACTGTGAAAAGTGAAGAGTGTGAAGATGTGAAAGTGTGAAAGTGTCCCATGGTCACATGATGGAAAAAGTAAAAAATGATTATAACAACCTGCATATGCAGTTTTTGAAGTCAAAACTCACCAAAGGAGGTGATATTTGTTAATTTCTTAATGGGCTGCAAACCAAACAGGAAGAATTAGTGGCTGTTGAAGTCATTATTGATGAAATGGATTACTGGTATACCATTATCAAGTCACTCCCAAATTTGCTTGCCAATTTCACCTTGAGTCAACTTACTGCAGCAAGGATTTTTAGCTCCATCAAGACTTTTGATCCCAATACCCTCATCTTTGTAATTACTGAGGAAGTCAAGTGCCAAAAGGCAAAGTATCCACATTAATTTGATGGCAAAGATTATGATAGGGATGAGGCTATGGCTATCAACCTGTCAGTTCATTTTTGCAGATGAGAAAGAGGGCAGCACACCACTAATGGTGGGCATGGGAGCTTGAGGCAAAATCTGCTGAAATGCTGGAAGTGTGGCTCTACAGAGCATTTAGCAGCTTTTTACAAGAAGAATAGTGGTAAAAACAAACTTACCACAATTATATTGCTAATGTTGTGGATAAAGACACAGATTCTAAATATGGTGTCTTTGGTGTCCTGTATAACTCTAGTGATGAGATGTTGATTTCTGGCTTACCATCTGTGGAGTCAGATAATGTGGAGAAAGACAAGAACATACTGGATTTGAAACGGGCGCTTCCTGTTATATCCTTGATACTCAAACACCTTGGTGGATGCTCCTTCCTAAGACTTCCTTTGTAGCTTTTGTGCTAGTGGCTACAACTAGGCAATGGTAGTTGGAGCCAAGGGTCTCTTGTATAAACCCGAGAGCAGGACAGTGAGCAAGAGCTGAAGAAGGATCCACTAGGATCAAGTCTTAGATCACTACTGTAGATCCTAGCTGAGAGGTCAAGAGAGCAAGACTGGGTTTCCCCAGCTTGCATTCCCTGCCTTATATATTGCCAGCCATGGTGCACAGACCATATACAGGGGGCCTACCCTAAGTATGCTATCTATGGATTACCAATAGCATAAGGGGCTTATACCTCTAATAGATATATGAAGGAATGCATGGGGTGTGAGGTAGGAGTGAGGCAGTGGCCTCATGGATCAAGGGTGAGGAATGGAAGAGGAAGCACTAGCCCTGAGAGGTGTGGCTGCCTGGTGGCCAAGGAGATCCCATCTGGATCTCTGCCACAGATCAGATTCTAATCTAGATCAAGAGATCAGATGTTATTGGATAGATCCAGATCTCATCTAAAGATCTGCCACATCATGACTAAGGTGTGCTTAAGGAATACTCTGATATAAGGAATAGGACTTAGACCTTAGCCTAGGGTTTGCTTTATATGGCAACTCGTTCGCACAGTCACGTGCAACTGATCATGTGACCAGCACATCTTGTGCTCTACAGTTCCCATGGTCACATGAGACCACTGTGTTAGGCTAGAGCCATAACAGGATTGGTTCTTGGTCATAAATAAAGACAATTTTGAGAATGTCTGGTGTTACACTAGGCCTGGGTAGGGTTAGGCATAGACCTCAGAAGAGGGAACTGCAAGTGAGGTAAGCTCAACAAAGGGTCAGCTCATGGACAAGGATGGTATGACACAAGGACAACACTGACAAGGGGGTACTTGGACTAAGTATCAAGCTATGACAGGAACACTGGCCTGTGAAGTACAATTAATGGCTGGGTATTGACAGAGGTTGAGGGTTCCCTCTTGTACACAGATGCATAAACTAAGAAGAAATATATTACTGAGAGACTATAAGGCTTAAGGTAGCAAGAAGGTAACAATGGTAGGAGAGGTAAAAAGTAGCATAAGAAGAAGGAAGGCAAAGTACACTACTTTATAGTACAGAGAACAAGGGTCAGACTCAGTTGGATAAGTCATATGAATAATGAATGCTAAGTAATTGATTCATGTGGAAATGGATGGAATACAGGAGAAGCAGTTCATGTGTAATATGGTATGACTCATGCAATGGGAATGGATCAGAAGTCATAGTGGCTGAGTCAAAGAGTGTTCTGGACTGGAAAAAAGGGAAGGTTCCAGAACATGAACAAGAAAGCATTCAAGATATATGAAAGTGAAACACAACAAGAAGAAAAAGTAAAAAAAAAGGGGAATTGTAATATCTGGGACCTGGAGGAGGCTAGAGCACTGCTAGTCAAGGATAAGGTGTCCATTGATTGCACTGCCCCTGATGAAAACCATGAAGATGTCACTATAGAAGTGCACAATAAGTATATTCACTCCTACCAAGTTGAACTATTTGATTCTGGCTTGACATGTTATATTTTCCCATATTGCAATTATTTAAGAACTTTGCAACTATTCCAAACAAATCATTTACTGCTGCAAACCATTAAAATTTTGTCACAACTGGCATTGGCAACATGGTGATTGAGGTATCAAATGGATACAACTCAACAAAATTATGCCTCTTTAAGGTTTTGTTTTTAGCTGAAGTCAGGTACATGCTTGTCTCAATTAGCCATCTTGATAAGCTTGAGCTTTTGACAACATTTGCAGAAGGTTTCTGCATCATATGGATGTTATAATCATTTTTCACTTTTCACATCACGTGACCGTGGGACACTTCACACTTCACCTCTTCACCTTTTCACCTCTTCACAATGTCACACCTTCACACTTCACTCCTTCACATCTTCACTCTTTCACAAATCACAGCCTAGACCATGACATCATGCCTGGCAGCTTCCTTATGGAACTGCTAAGGCACTTGCTCTCTTATTGCCATTGGTCGGCTGACTGTAGCATATTTAGGGCCGGAGCCACTTACATGGTCCGTGCACATCATTGTAGCATATATAAGGGGCTGGCATCAGCTGGGGGTTTTCCCTCAGTCTTGTGCACTTGAGCTCACGCTTTATACAAGTTCCTTGACCCACATTCATCTCTTGCCTAGTTCACTTGGGACCTAGTCTAAAACCCAAGCTTTAGTTGTTAGCAGCGATCACTAGGAGATTTCGACGAAGTATCAGCAACGTCTAGGAAGAGACGTTTCAATGGAGATTAGACAGTGAAATGGTTGGTAGGATCCCACATATCTCCAAGGGCTTATATTATGTCATGCATGACCATAATGTTGCCACTGCTGCCTATAAGATCATGATGGTTATGTAAATTAAAATTCAATATATTGAAGAATGAAGGTATCTTCTGTGAGTTGTGTGTATATGCTAAGGTAACACAAAAGCCTATTGTGAAGGTTCATGAGGGGGAGTGCATAGCTGCAGTTGGCACACTTGTATGGTTGGATATCTGGGGGCTGGTATCCATTACAACCTTAGGTAATCACCATTATTATGTAATGTTCAACAATAATCACTTGAGAATTACTTACCTGTATACTCTTTACCAGAAGAGTCAGACCTTTGAAGCCTACCAGTTTTTTGAGGCTTGGCTCAATTAGTGTTATGGCTCAAGCCTAACATGACGGTCTCACGTGACCGTGGGAACTGTAGAGCATGAGATGCGCTGGTCATGTGATCAGTTGCACGTGATCATGCGAACGAGTTGCCTAATAAGGCAAACCCTAGGCTAAGGCTAAGTCCTTTATTCAGAGTATTCCTTTGCACAAAGGTATTGGTCACATGATGTGGCAGATCTCAGATGAGATCCAGATCTTCCAATGATATCTGATCTCTTGATCTAGATTAGGATCTGATCTGTGGCAGAGATCCAGATTGAATCTCCCTGGCCTTCAGGCAGCCTTGCTACTTTCATTGATCTATTCCTGTGCACTTCCATTCTCCCACATCCTCATGGTGTGGTTCCTCTTCCATTCCAATCCCTTGATCCATGAGGCCACTGCCTCACTCCTC
>JBBPJW010000489.1:0-28467 GCA_038088935.1 Pulveroboletus aff. viridisquamosus
CAGGCTCAGGTTCCGGTTCGGGTGAAGCTTCAGGAACGGACTCGGGCTTTGAGGGGGTAAGAGGTGCAGGCGTGGGCTCAGGTTCGGATTCCTCTACGTGGTAACCGTTCGGCTCCGCAAGTTTGGTTTCGGGGGCCGGAGGAGGAGTGGGAGGGTCAGGCAAGACAGTCATGGGTTCCTCCTCCGGAACTGGGGCAGGGGCAGGGGTAGGTTCACGGGGCGGCTCAGGCTCAGGCTCAACTGCAGGTTGAGGCGCCGGTTCCTCGACAGAGGAGGCTTCGGAAGCAGATATGACGGGAGCAGGTTCGGCTTCGCTGACATCATCCTCAACAGTATCCTCTTTAAGGAACCGGAAGATGTCGTTGAGAACAAAATAGCCATTTGGCTGTTCCGCAAGGAAAAAAGTCTGCACAAACTTTCTCCAGGGGTCACCATGATTGGACATCTCGCCGATGACTTGAATGATGATACCACCATTGGCGGAAGACTGCGCATCTACGGAGTGAATGTAGACTTTGCAGTCCTGAAAACCAATAGAGGTGATCTTGTTGTGGATTTCCTGACCAAGTGACATGTGAACTAGAGATGAACGGCGAAGAGAAAAAAGTACCTGTTGACCGAAACATGGTTTGACTTCCTCTCCCTCTGTGCCATGAATGAAGGTGGAGGTTTTGGTGTAGAAGCAATGCAAACGATTGGGCTGTTTGTTGACATACGTGTAATATTGAGGAACGAACTGCCAGCCAACCTCGGAAGGAACGACATTCTGGTGAATGGCAGATGCAGCAGACATGACGAGGGGGAAATGCTAAGGGTTGCATGTCAGGCGACGTGGGTCAGGAGAGGCACAAAAAGAAAAGAAAAAGTAATTCTGAACGCATACCAATGAGAATGGGAAATAAATGGACGTGCGTTTGGGTGCGTGAGGAAGTCTACAGATTACAACGGACGGAGGCCAATTAACCTTTGCGGCAGCTGCGATGGGACGGGGTCGACGAAGAGCTGTAAAACTAAACAAGGGCTCCCCGAATTTCTTCGGACTTTGCCGGTAATCTCGCTGACTCAGCACATACAGTGAGCTGGGCTCAGTTGTCGCTTCCGGCGACATTTCGCTCACAACCAAACTCTCCGTCGTCGGCGTTGTGGTATTCCTTGGCTTACCACTCTTAGCGGATGCAATATCGTCATCAGATTAGGACTCCGTGAGGCGAAGACAGCCTTCCAATTGGACTTGCTTTGAGATCCGCAGCTCAACTTCGGCACCTGATTTATATACACGACCTCGATGATCTGACGTTCAGGCAAACACATACGGACGTCCACAGAGATGACTAGATCGCGTGGTAACAGGTACATCCGTTCCCAGATAATCCAACAAGTTACTCATAGATATTCAGCCCCCTGAACTCAAAGTACGCACTCCTGAACGCCCCAGGGTTTTTATTCACAAAGTCTGTGATGTTTCTCGTGTGCTGTTTAAAATGAAATTCACACTGTGATGCTCACTGGTGCAGGTTGAAGGACAGCCGGATGCCGCGTAAGTTCTCCCGCCCCAGTCACCGCCTTTTTCCAAACAAGTCGAGTGCGTCTCTGCATAGACGATGATAGTCACTTACAAAAAGTCAGATTGATTATAATCCTATGAGGCCCGAGGTGCGTCGAGAAATCACAGTCCGCGCTCGGAAAATATGCCGCAGGTTCACCCTACAGCTGATAAGCAACCCTGCCACTGGGTATCTGCACGGATCAATCACCCAACTGCTCGTGTCGACGATGTTCCCGGGATAGGACACTTGTAAAGGAACGGTTAGACTGCCACGTTCCCAAAAGTAGATCGCAATGTATGTTGGGCTCCGCTCGATCGCGTACCTGGTCGGACCCGTTCGTTCGATCAAATTTTCCAAAAACGCATCATCCGAAAACTCACCAACCCCCCTCGTCCTTGTTGAAGCTCGGGCCAAAGCTTTTATCATCAGCGAGGGCAACACCACACCCAGCGTTGTTCGTGCCGTACACATCACAGTCCGTTCCCAAGCTCTTCCTAATGTGACATGTCAATCGGAGGCGTATCACAAACCACCATGAGAAACGTACCCCGTCATCGTTCGTGTGGCTGGCATACGACAATCTAGCCAGGGTGAAAAAAAAAATGCATGAGACACTTTTAGTACCACTCACTTGCGCCCGTATGTAGGGTTGACTGATTGGGCGACTGGTCATTGGTGCCTTCGACAATATCTACCTCGCCCTGTAAAGCTATCATCAGAGGTGTACGTGATGGATACTAGACTAGACCAAACGTCATTTGGCCACTCGTTGCCAAGCTCCTGGGATGAGAGTCAACGCACGCAACCGGGCTCACATAGGTCAATACATACCCTATAGCCAAAGACACGATGTGGCCATATTGCTCAGCAGCAACTAAAACTGAAAGGGTAAAACGAACCCTGCAACAAAGTTGAATACGTTCACGCCATATCCTGATGCAGTAGACTCACAAATTGCAGGCCAAGTTCCGCAACCTTGGGGCATATGAACGATATCAAAGCTACAGCAACATTAAAACAGAACTGATTACCATCTCCTATGACTCACATTGCGACGTGCGTCGTGAACTGATCCAGAGATTGCAATCTGAAAGAGTTTCGACCCCGGCCAGTTCCATTAAGGACAGTGGTATCGTCGGCACGCAAGATCACGCTATCTGGAGTGACCAAGTACAAGGAATCCGCTCTAGCCATCGTTTCATCGACATAGTTCCTGAAAAAAGCGAAATACCTGTCAGACAACCGTCTGTTGACAACAGATCGGGATGAACGCACACATCTCCGTGCGTGGGGTCAGAGACAGCCTTCCACTCGAATGCATCCATGAAAGATTGCCTGACGAGGCAGGAGGTGCGAGTGTAGGTCGCTCCCGACGCACTCACGGCGAGAGTAAACAGCACGTTCAGGGCGAACAACAGGTTCATCGAGGGCACTAATAGCGACTAGCGGCTGCGAGCAGTCATTGCGTGCACTTTATACAAGAGCACAGAAGAACATCCACGTAGAACTCAACTCCGCGAGACGGTCATTCGTCGGCTAGCCAAAAATCGGCCCTGCTAGCGCCGCGGCGACATGGGTGATGAGACAGATAGACCCGGAAGGACACGCGTTTGAGAGGGACGCCCATGAGATTGAGGAAGGGACGTTCAGAGTCCTTGGTTTCCGTGTTCGAGGGCTCAGAAAATGGTGGAACAGTTCGAAGCAGGTCGTGGAGACATTGGGAAAGCTGATACAAAGGACCCTGGCGTGGGTCTGACTGCCCAGCTCAGTACCGTCATTGACGTAAAGGACCCTGAATGGAAGCTGACGTCGAAGACGTGGAGGACGAGACCGAGTCAAGTAGCCGGTCTACTGCCTGCATCGTAGCCAGCTCTGCCCGACCGCTCCGACGACGAGTAGTACCCACCTTACTTTTGCAACCGGAAAGAGAGAACAGACGCCAAGTTATCATGGATGCCCAACCGACGTTGGCTCATATCTTCGGTGATGAGAGTCGCGGACATTGTCGATCGCTCTTGGCGATGGTGCGATGGATTTACTGTGAGGATACAGAGGGGAACTAGGAGGAATGGAAGGCGTAATGAGCAGGAATGATGAGTGCGCCACACCATATGGATGGCTACTTGCCAATCGGGTCTTTCACTTCACTATTAAAGACATCGTTCAGTGCAGCGATGGACTTGCCCCACGGTGTTCGCAATGAACGAGACAGTGGAAACAGTGAAAGCACCATCTGATCAACCCTACTCCCTCCTTTTCCATCTTGTTCTTCCCCTGGACCTGCTGTCCAACCTGCTACCGAACTTGCGCAAAGCGGAATGAGAAAATCTCCATCCCTTGGCTTTCCAAAGCATCGAGGGGCAAGATCCTGGCGTGACGCTCGTATTCTCGTCTTCGGATCTCTACACCGATTCCAAAGCGCAAGAGGTGATCAAGAGCAGAGGCAATGACATCCGATAGTGAGTGGTCTCTGGCTCATTTCGGCGGACTCCAGGGGAACGTGTGTATCCTTGATCCCGGGCACTTCCTGAACATGGTCCACAGGGCTCGTGCACTTATTGAACAAGTCTATCGTGATCCGTCGTCTTACCCAGCCTGAGCGTGGCTGTCCCTTTCCTTCCAGCACCTTGTTTCTCTCTTCTAGATCGGCGATCAACATGCATTGACGGGCTGCACCGCAGTCTCTAGCGGTGTTGGACGTGTCTGTGTTCCTTGGCCTTGGCCACGCCAAAGTTGGTTGGGCAGTCCTCAAAGCTTTTCTGGGACCACGACCCTAGGGTGGTACCCAGCCGAGAAAACCG
Source organism: Pulveroboletus aff. viridisquamosus (assembly GCA_038088935.1). Lineage (NCBI taxonomy): Eukaryota > Fungi > Basidiomycota > Agaricomycetes > Boletales > Boletaceae > Pulveroboletus > Pulveroboletus aff. viridisquamosus. Next base: position 4,349 of record JBBPJW010000489.1, read on the forward strand.
GTCGAGTAGCCTACCGGCTGAAACGCCCACAGGTCTCTTGGGACGCCAAGGTGCCTCTCTCAGCGCCGTGCCACCTAGTGCCATATCGCAGTTACTCCCTCCTTTGCCGTCGTGATTCGACTGGTGTTTTGGTGGCCCCCCGGGTCAGGTGACGGTCGGCCACCAACCTTCGATACGCATACGGGAGGATCAGCGTGGCGTAGCCACTCCAACAGTTTCACTCTGACAATGGGTAGCGGTGTACAGTCCCACGAGAGGGACTTTGGTGGAGAGCTGTCATCGGCGGTGCTGTAGGTCATTCGACTTCGGTTTAATTCCCCAGCAGGCTTCTCCTGCGTGACGCTGAACTCGTTCCGCTGGCTCACAGCATTTGAAACTAGCGACCGGGCCTCCCACAGGGCCTGTGAGAGCTCGTGACGTCGAGACGAAACGGAACGCAGCCTCAATGGCGCCCATGGAACATCAAACATACGCGTTCTACGTTACAGTTTTGAATCGCCCGATCCAGAGAGGTGTGCTGTTCATTTGTACAGTCCAATAATTTAAGTTACGGAATCGAAACATGTCTGGGCATGTGGAAACAAGTACACTTGCAGAAATAAAAAAAATCGTAGGCATGATGAAGGAGCATTAAGGAATGATAACGTAGGTTGGTTCGGTGGCGTTACAAGAGACTGTGGTGCCAGATACGTGAGTCTAGGGAATAAGGAAAGTCTTCTCTTGCAACAAGGGGAATCAAGAAGCGAGTGGTGGATGGGGATTGATGATAGGAAAAAAGGACAATGTATCAAGGAGCGATTTCTTTACGTTCAACGACCGTCATCAGTCCAGGAACATCCATCACCTTGTCCAACGCGACAGGTCTTCGTGGATCTTGGAGGGACGAACGTGAGGCAGATGCATAGTACCGTATCTGGTACCCCCACGTCACAACGGCCACCACCCAGTACTTGGTGTTAGTATGACTCGGGCATGGACGGGTCTGTAAGACAGGACTGACCAGCACCCGAAACTTGCCATCCTGCCTATTTTTGGGTATACGTATCTGGCAAACCCAGCTGTAGATGGAAAACAAATTAGTAATCTAATCTCCTAGTGAAAAAGTGTATCCATTGGAGCACAGAACGATCTCCGGCCACTGCTCGCCCGGCAGAGTGGCAACGACGCCAAAGCCACCGCCCACTAAGAAGGAGGGGACGACAACTTGGCGGCGGAAAGGGGATTGAGGAGGACGACGGAGAACGAGGGCTCACTTCTCCTCCACTAGTACGTTTGCTCCGAGAAACATTGCCTTCTCCAACAGACTCGCCCGCGAGCTTCGGAGCAGCTTTGTCACATCGACCGCACCCTTGCACACGTACTGGTCTGCATGTCCGAGCGGTACCCGTCGTTTGCACGTCGCATCTTCGCCACAGAGGGATGGATGCGTGATGGGCAGGCCGGAAGCGAAATCGAGTGCATCCCGTCGAGTTCGCTTGAGCTTGGTAAAGGCGTTGGCAACAGTGAATACGGTCAGGTTCATTCTGTGTGGGGACAGCGGAGGGAAAGAGTTCATCGAGGACGGGACAAAAATCGAGGTGGAGGTTGGCCCCGGAGGAATGACTGGACACATAAAACAAATGGACATCGATCCGAGCGGAGTTTTGATTGGCATCAACATCCATGCAACGTGTAGATGGGGCGGGCAGGAGACTACACGACTAACTAGTCCGACGCTCGCCTCGACGCCCCGCCCGAGGACCCAGCTGTGATGTGTCCGCAACACGAGTTTGGTGGTATCGCAACGCCCTGATCCGTTTGGGATGCCCGCGAGCAAGAGGCGTACCCAGAATCAGGAAACTATCCCTTGCCACTCCTCCGAATCTCGCTCCTGTTTTGTGTCCGCTGAGTGCTTCCGACACACGCCAGTGAGATCACTCCCAGCATCTGCTCTTGGCAACCCCAGCATCGTCTCATGCACTATACAAATGGGGGTTAGAATCGTCCACTCAAAACGTACTCCGCTCGTTTCCTGTCGTCAAACAAACTGGTCGCTAACCTTTTCCCGCGAGGATATCGTCCGCGATAGGCTTGCTTCCCGACGTGATGTATCGAGTAGAGACACCTCTGGCAATCAGCGGCCGAGCAAGCATCGCCCTCAACTCTGCTTTTAAAGCCGCGGTCTGCACGTCCGTCCTTTTCTTTTGGTGTCTGCTCGGTCTAGCCTCATCGTCCGAATCACTGGCGCGTGAGAGGCAATGAAGCCATCCACTTGCTGAACCGAGAGAAGAGTGAAACACTTGCCTCAACACGTTCGCATCCAGCTCTATCTCCATCGCTTCTGCGGCTTCCCTCAGCCAATTGCGTTCGTGGTTCCGCTTCTTAATTTGGTGCTGTCGGGTATCGATCTGCCTCGCTAATCGGATTCGCTCCTTCAGATGGTGGAGTAACGTCAACTCCAGGGTGACGTCGGGTATGTCTGTGTGCTCTAGACCGTGAACAAAAAAAATCAGGCAAGTCCGCTGCTGGGAAAACGACCCACTTACCACGACCCAAACTCGAGAGCAATGCCTTCACGATCCTCCTCTCGTCCGGTGAACATATGAGTAAGCTGAATCCCTTGCGCATCGCACGCGCAGTTCTACCGTTCCGGTGAATGAACACATCAGCAGAACGCGGAATTTGGTAATGTATGACATGATCTACAGCTGGTATGTCCAATCCCCGCGCTGCGATGTCTGTCGCGAGGAGAATACCATTGGGAGTCGCCTTGAATCTGCAAAATTAGGTTAGGGGGAGCCTAAAACTACCACATCAGCAGGGGCACCTGTCAAGGTTTTTGAGGCGTTGGCGCTGCTCCAACTGCGAATGTAGCGGAAATGCCTTGAGGTCAAGGAGCTCCAAGAGGGGTGTGAGTCGTCTGATTCCGTCGATCGCCGATAAGAACACGAGCGAGCGACCAGGGTATCGGAGCAAAAAGTAGTACAAATATATATCCTTGAGGAGCTGGTGTAAATGGGCGGGTATCAACACGTGTCCGTGGCGTTACCTTGTCTGATGCCAGACACTCAATTTTGCTCTCTTGGAGTGTGGAGACGACACCACCCTCCGGGCTAAGGTCAATGATTTCTGGCTCCGGATCCCGGAAGTCAAGTCGGAGAAGTAAATCATCTGTATAAATTATGTGGGGTGGGTACTGTCTTATCGAGATCCGGGGTGGTCACTCACCGAGAGTGTTGAGCGGCTTGGAGTTACTCCTTTTTCCTAACTTGGGCCTCCAACGTCGTTTGAGGTTTCTTTGGAGATCCCTGCTCAGCGTCGCAGAGAATACAAGGGTTTGCAAATCGTCGCTCCGCTGGGAGCTTTCCTCTACGTTGAATTCTGGTCCTATTTCGTCCTCTCTAAATCAGATGCGTCAGCTACAAACTTGTCACGAGTCCGTTCACTCACCTCGATTTACGAACCGTGAGACGGAGGATGTTGTCCATCTCAGCATAGTGTCCAGCTTCGATCATGCGATCCGCCTCATCCAATACGAGAAGCTTGAGATTTCGAACGTGCTGTGCGAGAGCTTCATCCTGGTCGAAAAAAGAGAGAAAAGGGACCATCTTTTCACGAACGCGGTGGACAGCTCTAAGCACGAACCTCCTCGAGGGTGTCCCATAACCTTCCGGGTGTTGCAATCAAAATGTCGACCCCACGACTAAGGATCCGCCTTTGCTTTTGAACCGACATCCCTCCGACGAGGACGGCGATACTAACGAGAGGCAACGCGTGTGCATTTCGACTCGTGCCACCAGGTACCTTACCCTTGATACTGCCCTGAGATTTGGACAGATCCACTTCCTCGGGTTCTTCCTTGAGCGCGGCATCAACAGCCCTGGAGAATGCGTTCAGGTGATCTGAGACTTGCAGTGCGAGTTCTCGGGTAGGGGTGAGGATTAGGGCTTGGGGAATGCGTTTTTGTGTAGGAGGCCTTGGCTGCGAGAATATACGGTGGAGAATGGGCAATCCATAGGCGAGAGTCTTGCCCGATCCCTACGAGGGTCTATGTTAGCAATGGTCGCAAGGACGCGTACATGAGACATACCGTTTCTGCCACACCGACAATGTCCCGACCGGAAAGCGCAGGCGGAAGGGTTCGGGACTGGATTGGAGTAGGAGAATTAAACGACTTTTCGTGGAGCACTTGTAGGAGGTGAGGATGTAGGTTAAACGAGGACCAGTTAGGCAGGAGTGCAGCTGTTCACCAGGCGAGCGTGAGTGCGAGTGGAAAAAAGACGGCAATGAATCCCACCATCAAATGAGGCGGTGGTGGGTCGTTGTAAGCTTTCTGCTGACAGACCGGCAGACGACTTGGCATCCCCCACTGACGATTCGTCATCCGCGATGCTGTCTGGCGATTGTAAGACCTGCCGTACGTTCAGCCGGAGCTTCGAGAAGCGACGTGAAAAGCAAACGAACGTTGAACACGATGACTTTTCCGGCGTCTTTCTGCTCATAGACGATCTCGACGTTGTCGACCTCCTCAAGTTCGAGGATTCCATCGTCGCCATCGAGGCTTGTTTCGCCCGGTCTTGCGACAGATTTCCATGGTAGACGGTCAAGCGATCCGTGTTGGACCCTGGTTTTCTTGGCAGCAGATGCGGGCTGAAGATGCGCCTTCCTCTTGGGCATGACTTGCAGTTCTCAGGTTTCGCTCGCGCTTAACGAGATCGTTTTGGACAACGTGCTCGCGGCCGAGCGCCGTCAGGGTCACATTGTTTGGTATAACCTTCCGATCCAAACATAGTTTACTATAAATGGTGCTACCTTATTGTGGGTCCCAGACAGCCTTGGATTTCTTCCCCGGAAGTTTAAGCGTGTTTCCCCGCTCTTCGTCCCCTCGTCTTCGTTTCTCTCTCTGACGGCTCTGAGTTGCTCATTGTCCCAACACTCGTTAGCCTTATCTTGTTCACGGTTATTTGTTTCAGGTACGGGGGGACTGCATTACTTTGGGCCTAACCCTCATGCACGCGTCCTGGCAGATCAAGTACTTTTATCATGTCCCCGCTACCACCGCTCCCCGTCGAAGTTTGGAGACACATATTTTCCCTGGTCATCCAAGTGCCTAGTGTGCTGCTATCTGATCGACTCGACCCCTTCTCCGAGACCCGTGGCGGCGACACCTATTGGAGCGCGGCACCGTCCACTCGATTAGTGCTTCTCTCGGTCTGCAAAGACTGGTTTTCAATCGTATCAGAGCTTATCCACGAGTACATCCATCTCACTTGCTCCAAACAAGTTCTCCTGTTTGCCGATCGTCTCGAGAAAAGCAGGTTCAACGACAGCGTTCGTGCCCTTGGATCGCTGACCCGTCGTGTGGACGTTCAGCTCCACAACCCACGCCCAGACGATGCGGTGCATCTTGCCCGTCTCTTGCGGTGTACTCCCAACCTCGAGATCTTCATCAATAGCAACTTTTACATGTCACTAACACCAGGTTCGCAGACCATCCTCCCTGCCTTGCAGACACCCACCCAAGTCATACAAGCCCTCCTCACGACCTGCGCGCACTCCCTCCGCAGGGTGGAGTGGACTTGCAACGAAAGTCCGGGATGGAGCGACTTAGTGGACATCTTGCGAGCGTCGCGCGGTCTCCGCAGCCTTACACTGGCGAATATATACGGATCGTTCCCTGAAAAACCATGCCAGGAGTACCTTGTTCTACCTAACCTGAGAACCCTGATTTTAGGGGACAGTCCTTCATTCTCTCACGCATCCCTCGGGAACGTTCCACTCAACACTTTGCTTCTCATGCTTGCAAAGTCTCCTGATCAGCTCCCCCGCCTACATCGTCTCGAAGGGTTTTCTCCCTTCAGCCCCGACTTCTTGCGAACGCATGGACACAAGATTCGTATCGTGAGGACAGTCGCTTATACTCCGCTGTTGCCGGAAATTATCGCCAAATGTCCCAACCTCGACACGTTTGTCACCATCTTTCCACATCAACAACTTGACAATCTCTACCACCCTTCCTTGAAACGCATCGGTATTTTCCCCATCAGCGAAGACATAGTTGGCGTCCCGATCCCGATATTCGCAGCGTACATCATGAAGCCGCTCGAAGATCTGATGTGTCAGATCGAGGAGTCCAACTTGCCTAAGCTAAGACAAATCCGGATCCGAAACACGGGCACGTTGGCCGGGGTGGTAGAGCACGCCGTTTTTATCCAAAAATGGCGGCATCGTTGGAGTTCGAGGGGCGTACGGTTTGATGATAAGGACGGCAATCCTTTCCAGTCGGAGATACCAAGCAAGACCGATGATGGCCGCGGGTGAGGCCTTGAGGGTCCGCCTATTCAACTCGTCTTCGAGAGACAGATCACATTGCACTCCGTCTTTCGTTCGTTGATGAGCGTTGACCAGGTCGAGCTGTCGCGTTTTTTCTTCCTTCTCTCTGCTTGCTTTCGTACGTTTGATCTACTCGCGAACCCGTTTACACTGCAGCATATTTGAAAACAGGATACATTTGTACAACTACAGTACCATTTTTCTATCTCCCCCTTTATCTAGACTCATCTGGCATTTTCTCGGTACAAAAACCCTCATTGAATTGCATCGATATCCAGGTCCATTAGGCCTGCTGCACAAGTATCTACACGATGATATAAAATATATGTCCGGGTCAGATAGCCACCTTGGTCCTTGTGGTCCACGACATTACTCGGGTATTCAGCTAGGCGGGCATGCGTCGTCTAGGAACAGGAGAACCAATTTATGAGTAATTAGGCGTGTAGTCGGATGTAGTGTAATTCGCCACCGAAGCGAGGAGACGAGACAAAACGAAGGGAGAAAGAGGGGGGAGAAGAAGGGAACACACGGACACCACCCAAATCTACAATGGTTCCTGAACCGAACCTCGGATAATCTTGGGGCGCAACTTCACAGTGCGGTTTGCTTTGATCTGTCCTCCCGCCGTTCCGAAATACCTCTCCGTCTCGAACGACCAATGCAGACTCCCCACAATCCAATCGGCCAGTCCATCAACGTACACGCGGACGTCGGTGTCGACCGTGGGACCCCACGAGGGTAGGCAGGCACGATCGTGTACGAACCGGTCGATGGCACGCTTGCAAAAGTCGCCGACGACGTTGACGGCGTCTTGGAGGACCAGACCTTGTTCATGCATGATGACGTCGATCATGTTGTGCGTGTGTCCCCTGGATTGTTCAACGTCATACGAAAAGATATCCTATGTTATTTTATTTTATTTTAAATTTGGAACCCATCCCAAAAGTGCAAGGAGCAAGAACGACGGAGGGGAAAGGACGGCGTGGGTAGGATAAACACGAATGAAAATCGGATGCGAACAAGAACCTGACATTGCACTTACATTGGACCATGTGACGAGGTCATTTGTAGCTTCGCCAAGGTCGCGGATGATAGGGTGATCCATAACATCATCGGGGATATGGAGGTTGTGAGCGTATTCGATGAGCACCCAGGTAGGCTTGCACCCGCTTGTGTCGCGACGGAGGGCAATGTACGACTCAAGATCAGGGATGGTGTCATTGACACGGTCGAGGGCCTGCTGACGGATCGCCCGGAAGAAAAGGTCGATCGTCTCCTGAAACCGTCGACAAGTACCCGGCGAAGCCGTTTGGATAATTCGCCTATATAAGCTGGAATTAAAGTGCAAAGAGTAAGCAAGCGTCTTCAAAGCCCAGGACAACAGTAAAAAATCGAGGAACTAATAATAGCAGACAAAAGTATACGGACTCTCTTGTCATCCGATTCAAACGCGCGGGAGAACGATACGTGAATGGATGATAGAGGGAATTCATGACAACGTGGGCGACCTGGTCTACACCACGATCATCCATGTCGTCAGAGAGATCGTCCAAATGGAAGAGCCAGCTGAGGAAATCGCTGCAGACACGGAGTTGGGGATAACCGCAATTGGGGTAACACATCGCGGCAAGTTTCCCAGCCTTGAGACCGTGAATGGCACGGCGAGTAGCTTCACTGAGATCGGGGTCACCGTTGAATACCCATCGCTTTGACTCGAGAGAGACAAGTTTGTGGTTCCTATCAATTCGGAGGTTGAAATTGCAATGTGATACGAGATCAGGAAGCAGGATAACTGTGCGTTCCGATTTGGAGGCAGAAGGCACGGGAGACATCGGGTAAGGATGGACCAAGTGCTAAAGAAGAGAGCAGTGTAAATTAGAATCAGAAAGGAAAGGAAAGGAAACAGAGGTGGGGCACCGTATCAGGTACTAACCGTGCAGTTATAACTGCGGACGAGGACTAGTCGGCTCTGAAAGTGAAGAGCAGGAAATTGACACCCCAGCGCAGCGAGGACTGGCCACTTTTAACAGCCCTAGCCTAACCGAAGGCACTCCGGTAGTGGCTCATTGGTCAACCGAATTGAAGACGATGATGATCGAGATGCAAGCGCAGCTTATCTTTGTCACCCTACGTTAGGAGATCGCAACGAGTGAAACCAGATGGCTGTGGTCGGCGCGCGCGATTCCGATCAGCCGGCAAAGCAGCCTACCCCCTGCAGACGGTCCAGAGGACTGGCCTGTGATAGTAACGGATCAATTAAAGGTACGGTGCGGAGTCAAAGGGACCGAATACGCTCTGCGGGCCACATTTGGTGAGATGACTATGCTCATTGTGGTGTGCACCGATGTTTGGAACGTGAATGAATGACGTACTCAGATACTACGCGGTGGTTGGTGCGTGTCTTCTCAGGCTCGAAAACAGATGGCGCAGGACCCGGTTCACATCTCGGCCCCCTCTAGCTAGGGTAGGCGGTGGATGGACTTTGGTCTGCACGCTAGATGCAAAGACAAGTTTCAAAATCCGGGTTTGGAAATCAAAATATGGGGGCGAACCGGGGCGTTGCTCGAAGGCCCGGATTAACCGGTAAGACCGCGGACCACATATTCCTGGCTCCCAGAAGATACCAGCTGAACTGGCTCAGAACCCTGATAGAGACGAGAGACCGCAATCAGGCGCTCTTTGGCGGCGAAGTCGTGTCGGGGAAGTCGGGCATCCCGACGTATGAGACTTACATAACCAAAGATGCTTGGTCAATTCGCAAGTTCGGACCTTTGGACCTGGCATCCATCACCACTGCTACCACGACGTGTCTATCCGTACAATAATACGGTGTTCGTGTTGTGGGACGATTCGGTCGGTCGACTTACCCTAGGTTGTCCAGTTCAACGGCGCTGGTCATGCCCCTCCGGACATTGATCTGGAGCGGTTCATCCGGATCCGATTTTGTCTAGATCCACATCCTCCCACAGTTATCGACCAGCGCCCTATTGCGGGCCGTGAGCGACGACTATCTCTCGGCACCCGAATAACCAGAGTGTTCCGTGAGGCAAGCTGAATTCTTGCCTACCTCAGTTCATGCACGAGATGGGGACGTCCATCTACACAGCACCCTTGCCACGCTACACCTTTGAAGACTTTTGCAAGCCCAGGAAGGCCTACGCGAGGGTTAGCAGAGGCTCTGCTTGCGCAAGAGTACTGTGGTACGGCAGATCTCCGTTTGCATCTGCTCAACGATCAGTTTGAAACTCGGCTATGTTCGCAGATGTCGCCTCCGATTCGAAAAAAGGTCCGCCGTCCCAGGGACGGGTTCGTGATCGGGAACGAGATGAACTTTGCAGGGCCACTTGGTCGGCATGTACCTGTCACGACACGCACGGTGACGGCGTCAGCAGACTCCGCGGTGTAACGATATGGTTCTGATATGCAGTGCCTTTTACACGGACAAAGGACGGCAACGTTGACGTATCGTTGACATCAAGTGTCTTCATCAGGCGCCACGGACGAGTTCCAACTCGGATAATGCGACGGGCAGGGTGAGGCTCCTGCGAACTATGAATAGCCAATAGCTACCGGTTCGGGCGGGAGACCTATGCGCACAAAATCAAGTCAAACGTTTGCCTGAACAGATGTCGTGAAGGCAGAACCAACCAGCCCAAGGCTAGCTGCAGCTGCATCGGACAAGTCTATTGTGGAGAGGATATTCGATAGAGCATACACCTGCGAGGCCGCATGTCCGAGAATGGGGTCAGTGCTCATGGGGAGCGGTTGCCTCACGCTTTGTACCGCATCGCAACACACGATTTCGCCCGAGGTGCATTGGGGACTACCTTGAGTGACAACGAGGACAACCAAGGACGAGATCAAGAGTAGAGATGTGTGCAACATGAATGTCTCAAGCTCTTCTCCCTTGGTTGGCGACAAGTGAACAAGGGTTATGTGAACGTCCCGAGACGGTCATTCGCAGCTGTCAGAAGTCCAGGTCACCAGTCTTGCATGTGGGAGACATGGTCAAGTAGCTCACCGAACGGCGATCCAACAGAGTTCTTTAAGCCTCCGAACCAACAATTCGCTGCTCTGAAACTCCAGGCGTCCTGCTTGAAATCCGAGAACTCGTTGTTGCTGGAATTCCCGCAAGGCAGGTCTCTTCGGTGTTGACTGACGCAATGGTCCAAAAAGCCAGACATGTTGAGCTGATATGCCGGTCATCTGGTGGGCGTGGTGGTGTGACACAATGGGTGATCAACGCGCATTTACATTCGAGAACGCTGGCAAGCAGATTGGGACCCCGCAAAGAACATATGACAGAATGCTGTTCACCCCAGAGTTCAACCTGACGGGGCCATGCGACATACCAGCGAGTCATGATCACTAAACAAGAGATCAGCGCGACGCAGCATACAGAACCCATTGGAATAGAGAGGTCACCAGCTGGACAGCGTGTCACAACGTCATTGACTGTCGGGAGATGTCACCGGGCTCACCCTCTGGTGTGATGATCGCGTACGAGCACGGACATTACGCTGTCTCCAGCCGCGCTGGGCCGCGTTGCGTGATGTTGTCTGACGCTCCAAGTATTGTCCTTACCTCGGACGTCTGAATCTTTAAGCGGAAACCTGTGACCCAACACAAGCGAGGCAAATACGAAAACGACAAGGAGACTGCTGGAGATTATCCACATCCAGATTCCAGATGCTGCCAGTCTTGCGGAGGTCCTGTCAGACGTACCAAAGCGGGATGCAGAACACCCTGCATCATCGTCTGAGGTTCCTGGGTACGAAACGATCGGCCATTCATGTGTTGTCAGCGATGCATCGTTGTCCGTTGCCTACTAGCTTGGGCAGTCCAAGGCAAGTAGGAAGACTGTTTGCCCACTTTCAACACTCCTTCACGTGTGCGGGTCCTCGTGTCCGTACAGAGAGCTTCCATTCCGAGCCAGCACACGACGCGTAGCAGTCGATAGGAAGCAGCTGCAGTCCTTGAGAGCACCATTGGCTTGTCGATATGCTGATGGGGATAAAGGATCGGATCCACCGGTCAAGCGCGGTTTTCGCCATGTCCCTGCCCGCCGTCTTTGTCCAGCGCTTGGGTGGGTCGTACGCCGATAGAGACTTCTGCGACTGGTCTGCCTGGCCTTGGGCGATTACATAAGCGCGAGTTTGCCGCAGCCCCCACAGGGCATCCCAGACATCTCATATGAAGCTACAGACGACGATGGCTCGCAAACTGGGTCCGCGCACATCCACACGGGTGCCTCAGCAAGGCCAGCTTCTCATGGCGTCGCCATCAAGACGTTCGTTTGGTGTGCCCAACGCACCACGACGGCTACACGACGACGAAATCTCAGATGCCTATGAGCGCAGGCAGCCGCGACGCGCCTCTTGGGTACGGTCGAATATCTTGTCCAGGTTGACGAGTCAGGATGAGGAGCTCGCCAAATTCCCGGTCTCGGAGAGGCCGCCCATCCCGAGCGCGCTGCCCGCCAGGGAACCGGATTCAACCCCACTACCTGTGCTTTCCATGATCGTGTTGTCCATCGTGAGTGCGCCGCTCGCCGGTTCTATCGTGACTCTCATGGAATCATAGACCATGCTTGGGGAGTTTTTGGCTGCAAACGTGTCAATGCCCTTCTTGCTCTTCATGGTTAAAGGTATGGCTTCACTGGCATCTCGTCCTGTGCGCCGTTTGAAATATTTGATTGTCCAAGGGTTCAACGAGTTTCGAGAGGAGTCAGACATTGCCTTTTATACCGGGATTCTAGGTCTGTCTGCACAAACTTTCATTTTCCAACATCCACTCACCATCAATCAGTCGCTGCATTCTTTCTCACACAATTCCTCACCTCTCTATTATGGGTGGGTATCGGCCATTTTTAGCGTGCTTCACTGGGTTTACCTAGCCATCGTCTAGGCTACTGTGGCCGATAGGCATGGTCACCGGACTGTATTGTTTTACTCCTTGTTCGGAAGTGCGGTCACTGTTTCGGTTTTCGGCACTTGCACGTCGTTCCGCCAGGCTCTCGCTGTTCGGTTGCTTCAAGGCATATTCGCAGGCGCAGTCGGCGTGGCTCGTGGATGTGTTGCCACTGTTACTGATGCCACTAACGAAGGCAGGGCGTACGCCATCATGGGGTGACCAATTTCTCGTTATGCAGATTTCAAACGGTTACTAACCGGGATGTTCTCACTGCAGCTTTTGTTGGGGTTTTGGAGGTGTTGCAGGTGCCATTGTTGGAGGGGCATGTGCGTCAGTTCGTGTTAATCATCATTGCATTCACTTAAAGGACATTTCAGTCGAGCGACCTGCGGAAAAGTGGCCACAGGTGTTTGGTCCTGTCCAGTTTTTCGTCGATTACCCTTACTTCTTGCCATGCGTTGTCGCTGGCAGCGCTCCTTTGATCGGTGCGGCTCTTACGCCGGTCCTCGTGACTAATCTCGCTCACTCCTCCGTAGGCTCGATCCTATCACTATTCCTTGGTCGAGATGGAGGGCCAAGGGAGGGAGCCATCCGCCTCCCCCATGAGAAGCCTGAAAACCAGCGGCTCTCGATTCCTGAAGAAGGCGAGATTTCGAACGAACCCTTTGATAATGAGCAACCTACAGGATATTTCGGTGCCATTAAGCAGAGAATCTCGCGTACATTCTCTGTATATACTAGATCGGTCTCGCCAGCCATTCTTCCCGCCGAGCCCTCATCCACACCACCCGTCCCTTTGATTTCATCTCCACCCCTAAGCGGATGGCGATCGAGTCGTGCGAACGGCTCCGCGTATGGTTACAGTAGCAATCAGAGACGCCGAATACCGAGCACAATTACTCCGCGCAGGAGTATGGCCAGCACGCTGAGGAGCGGACGGAGTGCTCATGCTGATGGCCACCAATCGTCCTACGACGGTCCGGAGCTCAACTTCACACAGCGACTACTCATAGCGAACGAGCACGCGGTAACGAACATTGCAGACCTCTGGGTTGCTGCTGCGATGAACGTCGACAACGAGGAGCAGTACGATTTAGACGCCGGTGTGCCGACGGATGAGGAGCAGCCAAGGTTGGATGGCGAGGAGGACGTTGATGGTCAGGACGTCTTCGGGGTAGTTCGCGGAAGAATGGATGCTCGTAGCATTGATGCTGCAACCATCTCGTCGCAACTTGGTCCGCATTCGTCCATGCCTATGCACGGGTCCGCTCGAGGCGTTCCCCGACGCTCTGTCTCGCGAGCGTCTGCGTGGGGCTCATCCATGCTAAGCGGCAGCCGTCTTTCCCGCCGGTCATCTGCGACTGGCCCGAGTATCTTTGCTCATGCGGGTGTGCGGACACCACCTGCTGTGCTTGATGCGCAATTGCGAGAAGCAACTTCCTTGGATGCATTGGCTCCTATTCTTGAGCGCCGCCGGTCGGTAGACGCTGCCAATGGGAACGGGGCTGATATTGCGAGAGAGGTGCCAGAGAGACCCCCTTCCCTGGCGTCCCAGCTACCTCTCTTGGTCATCTTTCAGTATGGGTTGCTAGCATTGCATAGCACAACACACGACCAAGTATTCTTAGCATATCTCGTTACGTGAGTCGGGTGTTATCTTTAGGTCGGTGATGGGGTTGACAGGGATATGGACAGCGACCATGGATCTGGAGGGTTGAACCTGACCCCGGGAGATTTTTCGCAGCTGAGCGCGTGTTGCTAGCATCTTTGCCTCGAGTACTACTGATGTTGCATTCTGCAGTTGCTCTTATGTGTCTGTTTCAGATTGTCTATCAGTTCCACCTCTATCCGTAAGTAGTTTGTACGGCTGCCTTTCCTGTGTGTTGGTACTCACCTCTCTTCAGAAACATTGGGCACGTACACACATACTTACTCGCAAGTCAGCGTTTCTAATGTTGTCGTTAGCCCTCCCCGGGGACGCTTCTCCCACATGGCAATGTTTCGTCTTGGGGTATTCCTGTTTATCCCTGCTTACCTGACCGTCATCCCATACCGTGTCTTTGCAAGTGCCACTGGTGATGGGAAATTCTTCCTCATGGCTGGTGAGTCCCCATCAGTGCTGTTCCACTGTTCCACTGTTCCACTCCTCATGCTCTATCTTCAGCGCTCTCTGTGAGCACGTAAGTGCAATTAATTTGACCATATTCTGCTCCTCCCGACGGATTGAAACACACAGCGCTGTTCGGTATTGTGGTAACACGTTTGCCTACACGGCAGTGGCCATCCTCCTAAACTACAGTATGCTCTTTTTTTTCTCGACTTGCAGCGACTGATTCCTCCTATCTTTTCTTCTACCAGTGACACCACCAGCAGCGGTTGGCTTTGCTAACGGCGCTGCACAGAGCATTGTTAGTCTTGCACGTTGTTGTGGACCGATTCTCGGGGGCTGGGTGAGACGTTCTTTTTGTTTTGCTTTTGTGCTCAGGGGTTGACATGTCATTGGTAGCTCTGGTCGGCGAGTACACAAAACGATCCGTCTGGGTACCCTCTTGGATTCCTGACGTGTGCGCTAGTGTGCGGGTTCTCTGTGGCACACAGCTTTTTGATCCGATAATCTAGTAGAGGGGGTAGTTTTATGATTTCCACTCGTATCTCGTCCTCCCTTTCTCACTTTTTACCATCCGCTGCAGTGTATCACACCGTGCCAATACTACATACAACAAATCAGGATGGCGAGCGTATTCTGTAACGTGATCACTCGAAAAGTTGTCAGTCGCTTTGTATAATGTGTCATTTCGGTCGTCCCCACTCATAGTTCCATCCGCGTTGATCTTCGTCATTTCTGTTCACTGGATGGCAATTACTCTCCTTTTGTTTTGTTTGTCTCAGATCGCACATATCTTATGATAAATAGATGATAAACGAGTATGCGGTAGGAACAGAGTGTTCTGGCAACAAGGGGAATTGACCGGGTCTGAGATCTCAATCCTAGGCGGCCTTGAATCCTCGCGCGATGAATTCCTGGGCTAACATGCAAATTACACATGATATAAAAAATGGCCATTTCTTTCCATTAGGGGACGCATTGAGCAGAATGTGGAGTGTCAGCGCTAGCGAAACATCCGCAACAACCGTACGAGGACCTGCGATCATAGTCATTATCTTTTCTTTTCCAAGGAATATTGTCCTTCTCTTCTGTAGCCACTTCAAGTACTCACATTCCATTGTCTGATCCGAACCAGAAGCGTCTTCCTACAGTGTCTCCTCGAACTTCGACTTTTGTGCCAACTCTTCGTTGTACCGGTGGAGTAACAACCGATCCACCCACCCGCCCTTTGGAAACGGTTTGTCCCATCGATTATGCAGATGCACTGCAAAGATATTCCGAAGTGCTCGGTCGAGCCCGCCACCCCGTTCCAACCCTAATCCTGCCGTCCACTGCCCGTCTGCGCGGTCCGGCACAAACGGGTCAGGAACGCTATTGTCGAGTCGACAGGCAAGGGGATCACTGAAGCAGAAAGGGAGGATCTTAAATGGGGGTATGGACGCAGCGAGGAGGCGGCGCCAAAGTCGGAGGTAGAGGATCGCGCCCCAATCTGTGGAGGGCGAGCGAGGTGGGGTGGAGTTAGCCATGAGATGGAATGCTTCGCAGAGGTAGGGCGAGCGTTGTTTGAAATGCATGAGAGCGCCGTTGAGCGCTTGATAAACTTTGCCTGTTCCAAGAAAAAAAAAATTGAGGGGAGTAGAGTGATAGAGCGAAATCCGGATGTCAGTCGAGGTACATGATAGGTGGAACGACATTACCCCAACAATCCCACTGCGTGACAAATTCGTGCTCGAGAAGGGGTTCAAGATCACGAGTGACGAGCATATCCATGTCGATCCACATGCCACCATAGTGCCAAATGACGAGCAGACGGACGAGGTCACCATCTACCCATGCTTTCTTGTCGTTCAGCCGAAGAAGCCTGTTCGATTCCATAGCTGTGCCCTTAGCAAGGGAGGGAATGTCGGCTATCCTAAGGGAGAATGAATCAGGGAAACGGTGGAGGTATTTTTGCACGATCGGATTCTGGCCCAGGTCACCATTCGACCAGAGAATGAGGTGAGAGTGAGCAAGGTTCTGAGTGGCGAAAAACGATTTGAGCATGAACTCTTGACGTTCTCCGAGTGGAACAAGGTCTGTACGCCAGTAAGTGTGGTACCGATTACGATTATCTGATGGTATCCACGTGTCTTGGCGAGCGTCAAGTTCTGGTGGAGTGACGGTGCCGGCAAAGGCATAGCAGTCCATGCCCATTCGCATTGGGATACCTGCTTGGACCTCGGACCGCTTCTTACCATACAGCTCCTCGGTGACATTATACAATGGGCTGACCCGATCAGGGTTGAAGCAACCCGAGAGTGGCGTGATGGGGTAAATTTCGTTGGCAATCCAGTTGCGGTCATAGAAAACAAGGTCGATGTGGAGATGGGGCTCGAACCTGTACCAGACCCACCAGAACACCAACAGAGCGATGGGAACCACGAGTTTAAAGATGGTAGGTAGCATTCGGGGTCGCATCTTTAAGCAAGGATGTGTATGAGCGGATGCTGACTGTCTTCGCCACCACCGGCGGAACGACAATACGGCACGTGTAGGGAGCGTATTGGACTTGCGGTGTTGGGAAGAGTTGTGGTCGTCATGAGTGGGTAGGACGTTGTATGGTGCTGATGACATGAACTGGAAGTGCGGGAGGTTTGAAACGGGTAGAGAAATTCAAAGCCTCCAATCGGCAATACCCGCGACGCACCGCTACTTGCCCAGATTACGGTTGAATAATTATATTATCTGCACTAGGTGTTGATTATGATACAGTACATATACTTTGCACCTAAGCCATCATGTCTAGTCAAGGTAATGCTCTATTATTATCACATCATGGGTATGCCATCTAATTCCAGCTATTTCTTCCTGTGTGCTGAAAAGGACTTCCTCTCAGATGAAACTACAGTGACCTCCTGTTAAAACTGGTAAACCCTTGAAGGAGTTGGGACTCCTCATTCAAATATACTGTTAGAACTCAGAGTTCCAGAGGGGGAAAAACTCCAGGAACAAAATTCAGGTTCAAGTGCACTGGTAAGGCTTGAACATGGAAGGGGATGTAACTTCAGAGGCTTTCAGGGAGATTCAGAGGTTTTTTGGAAACAGGTTAGAAGAAGTTCCCCTAGATTGAACAGAACTTGGCTTTACCTTATGTAATGTGCTCTTGCACAATTCAGTGTTTCAATTTACTAAGGGGTCAGAGATAGAGAAGAAAGTAGTTTTATGGCTCAATATAAGGAACAGGCAAGATAAGGAGTGTCAAGCCTAGTTATAGTAAGAATAGGTTCTTAAAATTTTCCTTAGAAATATCATTAAGACCTAGAGGTACTCCAGAGTAATTTAAAAGGTCAGAGAGTGAGCTAAAAGATTTAGTTAGAGTAAGGGCAAGGTAAAGTTAAAATAGAGTATTTTCATTGATATTCAAACTAAGGTACTATATACAGAGGTACTGTACTTATAACTTTGAAATAGTAAAAATATCTAAAAGAAAAAAGAAGATGAGACTTGCTATGGCTCCAGCCTAACATGTGGTCACACATGATCATGAGAGTTCTCCAGTAGCATGTGATGCAGGTCATGTGACCAAGAGCACGTGATCGTGCGAAGGAGCAGCCTTATAAGGTTAAGCCCTAGGCTAAGGTTAGTAGTTCTCTTCAGAGTATTCCCTGGCACTTGCGAGGTCATGTGGCTGGATCTCAGATGAGATCTTAGATCTATCTGATGATATCTCTATGGAGATTAGGATCTGATCTGTGGCAGAGATCTAGATAGATCTCCTCAGCCTTCAGGCGGCCATGCCATTCTTATAAGAATCAGGGCAGTGTTTCCTTTCCATTCTCCCACATCCTCATGGTGTGGCGTATCTCTTCTTTCATTCTCCCATATCATATGAGAGGCCCTTTGCCTCATTCCCTACATCTGATCCATGCATTCTCCTCTCCTCCTTAATATACTTAGTCATAAGCCCCTTACGCTATTGGTGGCCGTAGATAGCATTCCTTAGGGTAGGTCTCCTGTAGCTGGTCCATGCACAGTTGCCAGCAATATATAAGCAGGAGATGTCAAGGCTGGATTCTCCAGTCTTGACCTCTTGTGACTTAGGCTAAGCTCTAGCTCGATCTAAGGGCCACCCCCTAGTGGGGGTCCCCCTCAGCTCTCATCCGCTGGCTGGTCTGGTTTATACACAGGACCTCATCATAAGACTCATCCTTTCCCTATTGCCTAGTTAGGGGCCACTAGTCAAAAGCCTCATAGAGATCTAGGAAAGTCCAGAGACCATTGGCGTTCCCCAAGAGAGAAGGTTCAGAGGGTGGGAAGTTTCCCACAACAAGACTAAAGTTGTCTCAAAAGTAAAAACAGATGTCAATATATTTTGGAGACAAATGGATATGTTAGAGATAACAGTGTCATGTCATGTCAGACTGAAACTAAATAATAGTAGAACAAAGCAAGAAAAAGCAAGAAATAGGGACAGGAAGTAAAAGCAGAATAAAGTATGGAGTTATAATAAAGCATTTTGAAGAAAATAAAGCAAGAATCAAGATATACTAAGTAAGTAAAAACAGAAATAGACTGGATTTGGAGTTGGAGTTGACTTGGAAAGGAAACAGAAAGTTAGAGGAGCTTGTATTAATAACTGGAAGAGAGAAGTACAAGTATAATTAAAGTGAAATAAAGTGGTAATAAAAAGCTGGAGTTGCCTGGAGAAGAATTAGGGAGCTAGAGTAGCTTACTGGTAAGCATTAGAGTACAAGTACCAAGGTTAAGCTGGAAAGGAGTCAGAACTAAAGTCTGGAATATAACACCTTCAAAATTATTGGAATATCTAATCTTAATATAATATGTAAAGCATACTGTTATAATGCTCTTTTTTATTTTTCTTTTATTTTCCCTATTTTTCTCTTATTTTTCTGACTCTTCACATTGTCATATCATGTGATCATGGTAACCCTTACCATTTCACAGCTTCACAACTTTACATGTTACACTTTCACTTTATTATAGGCCTAGCCTGGTCTGGGCCATGACATTACTGCCTTACCATTGCCCTATGTATTTCTAGGTCCCCACTTCTTTTCTGCCATTGAACAGCTTACTGTACAATAATTTAGAGTAGGCCAGACCTACATGGTCTGTGTGCACATTTGTAGCCTATATAAGAGATCAGATTCAAGCCTGGGTTTTTGCAGTCTTGTGCACTTGAGCCTGAGCCTAATACAGTGTTTTTAACTCTTATCCTCTTTGCCAAGTTCTGCTGGCTCTTTGTTCAAAGCTAGTGCTAAGTGTTGCATCCATTAGGGTATAGTCATTGAGACATAAGACCTGAGTTCAATGGTAGTAGCTATTTCATATACCATTAATATCCATGGAAATATTGCTTAGCTTTAGT
This sequence comes from Pulveroboletus aff. viridisquamosus, assembly GCA_038088935.1. Taxonomy (NCBI): domain Eukaryota; kingdom Fungi; phylum Basidiomycota; class Agaricomycetes; order Boletales; family Boletaceae; genus Pulveroboletus; species Pulveroboletus aff. viridisquamosus. Next base: position 24,049 of record JBBPJW010000489.1, read on the forward strand.
AATATAAAAGGAAGTAGATACTCCTAGCTACAAATTGGTCCATGGATCATATGATTTGATCCAATGGCTGTGGAGACACATCCATTTCAAATCAATAATATTATTGCAACAGTTTTGTTACTTTTAATTAAAAAAAGAGATCTTAATGAAATTAAATGATATTTGGCCTAGTATTATAGTACAAGTGAATATACACATATAGACAGTATGTCTGAGTTTCAAGTAGTTTATATACTTCTTGATTTTCAATTCCCATTATTATATAATTTCTAATTTCTGTTAAAAAGAACATTATTCTCTCTATACTGAATGTAGGTTAATCTACTACTCCATCTCCTCTATCACTGATATACATGTTTTTACCATATCCAGACCTTATTTCAAAAAAAAAAGATATTTAAAAGTTTATTGGAGACTATTTATTTAAACTTTCATCTGAGAATATTTATCATGCTTTTTATCTTATCTCTACTCAAAAGGCAGAAAATGCTATTTAAGTAACCAAATTTCTTGTCAATATTATCAACAAACCTTTTTTTTTTAATACAATCTGCCACCAGCTGAAAAAAAATTGATATAAAGGCTATAGTCAAGTTTAAATATCCTCTTCTCTTTATTAAGCATTACAAAGCTTGTTTATATTATGACAATTTTTTGATTTTTTACTTTTCTTATCATATGACTTTATCTTATCATTGCCACCTGATTATTTAACCTCTTATCTTATTAGAGATGTAATAAATCATATGTAGATCTAAATCCAAAGTATAAGATTAGCTTTATAACTTTTATCTACTCTTTATTTTTCATCTTGATTTTTGACTTCTCTTTGTTATGGTATGCCCAGGTAGAAACTAGCATAGACCTTGAAAGAAAAGATTCTAGATCAAGGGTATGGCTCAATAAAGAGTTAGTCAAGTGATAAAAATCTGATACAAATATAAAACAGCACTATAAGCCTCTTAGTTGTGTGGTGGAGGCAAAGCAAGAACACTGGACTTGCTGAAATAAAGACAAAGAATTGTCTGCCAATAAGAAGTTGCAAATGTGAATGAATTTATCAGAACACACAATATAAGATAAGTAAAAAGGTAAGAAGTAGTATAAGAAAGTAAAAGATAAATACACTACTTTATAGTATAGGGAATAAAGTTGGGACTTAGTTGAATGAGTCATCAGTGATGACAGGCAACAACTAAGTAATCCATGTGGAAACAGATGAAACATAAAGGAAGCAGGCTATTGTTATGATTTCCCTTTTCTTTTTCTTTTTTCTCATTATATTTCATATTCATACATCTCAGATGTTTTCTTGTTCATGTTCTGGAACCTTCCCCTTCTTTCATTCTAGAACATTCTCTGACTCACTTGACATTACTCATGATTCACTTTCCTTGCATGAGTCATGTCATATTACACATAGGATGCTTCTCCTATGTTCCATCCATTTCCACACAGATCTCTTACTTAGCACTCATCATTCATATGACTCATCCAACTGAGTCTGAACCTTGTTTTCCCTATACTATAAAGTAGTGTACTTTACCTCCTTTCTCCTTACACTATTTCTACCTTCTATTTCCACCTTATACATTGATATACTTGATATCTTGGCCACCTTGAGGCATTCCCCTCTTGATAATATATCCCTTCTTAGTCCATGCATCAGTGTACAAGAGGGAACACTTGGAAACCTGTAGGCCAGTGTCCCTGCAGTCACTCAACACCTCATTTGAGTGTCCCTTGATAGTGTTGTCCTTGTGTTGCACCACTCCTTGTCCATAAGCTGATCCTTCATCAAGCTCACCCCACTTGTAGTTCCCTCTTCTGAAGGTCTACATCTGATTCTACCTGGGTCTAGCATAATAGCTATAAGTAATAGCTGAAATGCATTCTTTATGTTAAATAATCAAAGAAGCTTGTGCTTGTGCTAACTAATGGGTACACTTGTGCTTGTGGTAAGAGGCATTTGAACTAGAGGCCAGGGAACCAGGCAAAAAAAAAGTATAGAGAAAGAAGTCAAGAACTTGTAAAAGCAAAGCTCAAGTATACAAGACTGGAAAAATTCAGGCTTGAACTCAGGCTTTATATAGTGTATAGAAATGTGCATAGATCAGTAGGTCTAACCCACTCTAGAATATGGTATAGTAAGCTATCCAATGGCAGAAAAAGAGCAGGAGTCTAGAAATACATGAGATAAATACAAGGCCACAATAAAATGTGATATTATATTCTAGACCAGTGATATGTGAAGATGTGAAATAAAGATGTGAAATGGCAAAAGTTACCAGGATCACATGATATGATTGTGTGAAAAGTGAGAGAAACATAAAAAGATAGTAAAAATGAAAGAAAATAAAAAGTACATTATAACAATAGCTGCTAAGTTAGAGAATATACTAGAACAGGGAAAGTCTAAAGATTTCAGAATATGACAAGAAAGCCCAAAGAGTATAAAGTCAGAAGCTAGAAAAAGAAAAAGAAAAAGAAAAGAGGAAAAATATAATTCTCTTTTCTTCCATTTAATGAAAGCTACAACTCTGCAGACTTCTCTTGCTTCCTTGGCCCACTATTTATGATTAGAAATCTTTTCATTAGAATCTTGATCTATGCACAAGTTTGTAGAGTATAAGTACCATAGTGGTAGTATCTTAATGTTATGACTCTAAATCCCAGAGGCTAGATCTAGATGCTAACAAAGATAGAATATGAAAGAAAAACATCTAAAAGAAGGCTTTAGAGGGAAGCAACCAAAGTGGGAACATGAAAAAGGACTTAGAAGAAACTTAGAACTTAAATAACTAAGAAGAACTGCCTGAAAAGGGCTGGAATTCAAATAAGTGCAAACTTATGCAAGATATAAAGTAGTTAAGTCTGAAAAGACTTAATTATCCATACTTTGCCTTTATATATTGCCAGGACCTATGCATGAACCAGCTATACTATATGCCCTGGACTAAGAGCTTATATATAAAAGAAAACTGGGCATAAAGCATAACTAAGGAGAGATAACTAAGTACCAGCCAGTAGCCATATATATTAAGGGCAGGAAATGAAAGAGAAGTCAAGAAAAAATGGAAGATCAAAGTCTATTAAAAGGAAATTATAAAAATAGATATCTTTGTCACAGATAAAATGAGATTGTAAATGCAAATCTGTCAAAATAGCATAGAATAATCATCAAACCCTGTTAACTTTAATCTCTAGGTGCTAAAAATAACTTCTAGTTCAAGCATACTTGTTAAAACCCTAGAAGAATATTAGAGGGAGTAAATTCTAGGTATAAAATACTGCTAGAACTCAGGGTTACAGAAAAGTAAAACTCTGGAGTTGAGCATACTGGTAGGGCTCATTTATAAGTAAAGGCATGGCTTCAGAGGCTTCTGAAAAAGTCCAGAGGTTTTTAGAAGAATCAAGTAGAGTATTCCTTGAATTAAACAGGACTTGAATTTATCTTATGTGATGTATTCTTGCATAGCTTAGTATTCTAATTTATAAAGAGGAGTTAGAGGTAAATTAAAGAGCAGTCTTATGGCTCAACATGAAAGACAGGTAAAACAAGGAGCATTAAGCCTAGTCATAATAAGAGCAAGCTCTTAGGATTTCCTTAAAAATTTCATTAGAGCCTGGAGTCATATCCCATATTCTAAACTCAATTCCAACCTGGCTTCTACTTGGTTTTCTGCACTCAGTACTTGCCAGTAGGCTATAATAGCCTGTAATTCCCTTTATGCACCTCTGATTCTTCCACTACTACTCCATTTCACTCCAGTTATACTTATGCTTTTCCTATACTAGTAATACTATAGCTGCTCTGATCCTCCATTCCATTTCTGCTCTATTCTGTTTTCAGCTTTGTCTTATCTTCAGTCATTTGGTATAACTTTGTTTTTATCTCATTCTTTTCAGACTATTCCACTTTATCTCTGTACTTTCTCCCACTCTTGTTCCTGTTATATTTCTGTTTTGTCTTTTACATCTTCTCACCATCTTTTGTTTCAGACTAACATGCCTTGATGCTGTTATTGCTGACATCTCCATTCATCTCCAAGATATATTGGTACCTGCCTTCACTTCTGAGACATATTCTGGACCACCATGTCCACTCCATGACATCTCTAATGCAACTCCAGTTGTAGATTACCCTTAAAATATATGCTGGCTATTTCTATTTATCTTATTCCCTGTCTATCTAATGATACTTATAAATTCCTTATATATACTTTCATGTCCTTCCAACATAAATTCATAGTTTGTCCAGCCTTACTTCTTGTTCCTTGCCCTTCTTGCCTATTCTCTGTTATTTTTTAGTTTCATCTTTTAGTTTTATTCTGGCATAACATTGTCAGTGTTATATTAGATACCTTGTATTATGACCTGAACCAAAGATGCCTCGTATACACAACATGATTTGATGTG
>JBBPJW010000490.1:0-28442 GCA_038088935.1 Pulveroboletus aff. viridisquamosus
AGTAACCCTAGCCTAGGGCTTGCCTTATATGGTTACTCGTTCGCACGATCACGTGCAACTGATCATGTGACCAGCGCATCACGCACTCTGAAGTTCCCACGGTCACGTGCGACCGTCGTGTTAGGCTGGAGCCGTAACAGTTGAATTTTATTTTATTTAGAGTATTCCCTATATTTCAGTATTGGTCACATGATGTGGCAGATCTTAAATGAGGTCTAGATTGATTATAATGATATCTGATCTAATAGATCTAGATTAGAATCAATCTGTGGCAGAGATCCAGATGGGAATTTCCTCAGCCTTATAATTGCCTGGCCATATTCATATCCACTAATGCTATATGCTTCCCTTCCATTGTCCCACATTCTTATAATATAATACTCTTCTACTTTTCTTAATCTGCAAGGCCACTGCCTTACTCCTACCCTTCACCCTATGCCTTCTTACTTATTTAGCAAGAGCACTTACTGTCATTGGTGGCCATAGATAAGTAGTTAGTTATCCTGTATATGGGGCTGTGTCCTCTGACAATATATATACAGAGTGGTAAGTGTAATGGCAACTTCTAGCCATCCTAGTCTTGTAACTTGATACTTCCTTGATGTATACTCCTAAACCTATCCTGGGAAGCTGGTAGAGCTTTTATGCTAGTGGCCTCTAACTAGGCAGATGAGAGAATGGATGAGATCTGGACCCTTGTGTAAACCTTAGCCAGCAGCACTAGTGAACTAGCTTGTATAACCAGCCTAAAGGTCAAGAGAGCAAGACTGGGTTTCCCCAGCTTGCACCCCCTGCCTTATATATTGCCAGTGCATGCACACAGACCAAGTACAGGGAGTTTACCCTAGACTATGCTATCTATGGATACCAATAGCACTACTGGCTCTATTAAATAGAAGAGGAGAATGCGTGGGGTGGGAATGAGGAGTAGGGCAGTGGCCTCATGGATCAAGAGACATAATGAAAGATGAACCACACCATAAGGATGTGGGAGAATGGAAGTGCATAGATATGCAGATATGAATGCAGCATGGCCACCATAAGGCCAAGAAGATACCATCTGGATCTCTGCCATAGATCAGATTCTAATCTAGATCATAAGATCAGATATCATTGGAGACTGGATCTAGATCTCATCTGAGATCTGCCACATCATGTGACTGATACCTTGTGCAGGGGAATACTCTAATATAAAGGACTTAGCCTTAGCCTAGGGTTATCCTTATAAGGCAACTCATTTGCACAATCACATGCTCCTGGTCACATGACTATGCAACCATTCACATCACATGCTCTACAGTTCTCACAGTCATGTGCTATGGACTGTCATGTTTGCTAGTCACATAATAGTAAGGACTTGGGGTTTCTCCAGTCTAAACCTCTTGTAACATTTGCTTGTCTTATGGGGGGTTTTTACTCATCCTTTTCTTTGCCTAGTTCTGGGGCTTAGCATAAAAGCTCTCTTATTGTTGTTGTTGTGAGTCTTTACCACTCACCAGTCCATTTGCATGGCTGTACTCTTGGAGTACATAACAATTCTAGGCTTGTAATATATAAAAGTGTGAAAATGTGAAGAGTTAGAGGGAAAGTGAAAAAAATGGAAAAAGAAAAAGAAAATAAATGTACATTATAATAGAAAGAAATTACATGGTGGTTAAAGTATGGAATCAAGAAGCATGAGAACATTTTAGAGCTCAGACACATTGTTTGCATGCATATCTGTGTTTGCATCACCAAACAATATCAAATATATTATATTCTTATTATAATTCTAGTGCTTAAATGAAAAGTACATAAAGCATTTCAATAAAGTCTTTGTTTTCAAATGGTCATATTTCCACAGCCACTAGGACAAATCACATGACCTGAGGGCCAAATGGTAGCCAAGAGTAAGTAATATATTTGGTCTTATCAAAGTGAAATAAAATTTCTATGGATATTTGCAGGACACTTTATATTCTGGATTTCAATTAAACATTGATATGCTTTTTGGAGTTACTGTATGTGAAAGCTATAGTATATAGATTGATGTAAAGTACTCAGAGTTCATCTTTGGAATTTTATTCTTTTACTGGACTAAGTATGCCCCTTTAGCATGCTTTCTAGTAAGATTCTTGTCAGAACACCTTGCATAGTGCAACTAACTGCCCCTGCTGGCAATGCTCTGTTATTCCAAATGCATAGTACTCCACTTACGTCATACAAGCCAGATGGGTGATTCTATCTGCAAAAATGTTTAATCTCTATAGTAATTATTGCTTACTGGTACATTAAATATGCCACAGTTTCCAGGAATAACCCATCCATTGTTGGAGACCATTCCGGTTACCAGTGACAACCTGACTGCCTTTCCTACATACATTAGGTTACCATTTTTAGACTGCAGTGCTTGCTAACACGCGGACGCTTATTATACCTCCCTCCAGTCCCATACAACGTTGACTGGAGTTCTCACGGACTCATACTACAGTCTCTTTAATATCCATTGCTGCACACAAGGACACATGCCATAGCAATAGCATACTTTAGAATGTGTTAAATAAAGGTTGGTACCTGATCCTATTTACCTAGCAGGAGCTTGAGCAATATATAGGGCCATTTCAGACATTGCCATAATTGCTTATACTAAAGCACCACACAGAATCTCTCCTATCCCTCACCATTAACCCCACAATCTTCTCCTTTGATCAATTCTCAGGTTTCTCCGGGCAAATTTACTCACATCTGGGGCACTTTCCAAACAGCTTACACCCTCATTTTCCAACCCCCCCAGGCAACCAGGGTGCCATTAGAGATGTGGCCAAGGCTTACGGCACCATCACCCTGCACCCATTCAATGGCCAGCATTTGTAGTCAAGACTTCAGATAATCCACCCGACACAGCCGTTGCAATAGCATGCATTATCATCCCACCCATCCGCCGACATTAGTGAAGCGAGTCACTTCCTTCCTAGAGTCTGGGATCCGCTCGTCACCGTCGTCGCGTCAGGAGTTCGTAGACTATGGGGAACACAGCTGACGCTCGACCCCTAGACCGCGACCAGACGGCGCTTCGCGCCTTCGCCCACACTGCGCTAACGCAACGCAACCCCGTGTGCAGGCAACCACCGGCAGGCACCCTAGCAAAGAGCAAAGACGCATACCTTGGACCATATCCCGAGAGGTATGCGTTATAGGAGAGTCGACTGTAGTATGTTTTTGATGAACTCCAGCATACGGCAGCTGCCTAGCTCGTCCGTGGTATGTACCGCAACACGGGCCGAGTTGCGTGATGCCCGCAAAGACGCTGCATAACGTTACATGTCGTGCCGCTTGACCGCTCTGCCACAGGCTATTCGAGAGTCATGACTGAGGATATCATCACGACTGACAAAAGGGGAGACGTCATATCGTAGTAAAAGCTCACTCCGAGACGCTTTTCACTGCGACCACTGCTGGACATGCCGCCTTTGCGCAATACCCGTTTCATAGATACTCGCCTCGCGTGGCTCAGCTGGCATACCACAGAGTTGTCCTCGATCGACCGTCAATGCATCATGTCCGTTTCTTCTCGGTGATGGCCGGTCGTGCATATTATAGGGCACGGCTACAGCCATCATTTGTAAAAGGTGTGCGGAAGACGCACTATGTACGTTGCGCTCGATTGTCATGCCCGTCTCGGTGATGAACGTGGATACTACAAGGTTCACCTAATAGGAAATAGTGGTTTGTCAGTTTTCGTATGTTTCAGCGGTAGGTGGGAAGAATGGCCTTTGCAAAACTCCCTGTCTGAATACCTCACCTCTGAGATCTTCCCAAACCAAATATGGTCTTGGTGTCTACCTCTCTTCACTTTCTCGGATACATTGTCCGTAGATTAAACGGTGGGCAGATTTCAACGAAGTTGGAGTGGAGAAACGCGAAGCTAGATCCGTTGATGGCGATGACCATGCATTGGGAACACGATCACCGAGCTGACCGCACGGCGGACATTATACTTGTCTGTGGGTTTGTCAGAGGTATGTGACGTACCTCCTTCCCACTTATATCTACCCATCCTTTTTGCGGCCAACAGCCAGCAACGCCAGGTCCGTCGTTACATACACCAACGCCTTCTTTCGTCTCCTCTGGCGCACGCTCACATACGTCTTCTACATCTCAAAAACCTTCAGCACCCACGGCTGTGGGGATTTTAGGCCGAGACCTCGAACGAGTCGCGCCTATCTCCAGGCCCAGATATAAGGCTGGTAGTCGGACGAATCAGTTGCACCCCTACGACGAGCTGGCGGAACGGAGGAAGTAGGCCCGATTGACTGGTAAACGTAATTTGCCTCACGTGTCGTAAATTGAGCCGATGGAACTAGTCATGGAAAAAGTACGATATCCCTGCACTACTTGTTCATGCACGTCCCCATGACTTGTTCCATTGTCTGGAAATCCTGTGAGGTTGAACTGAACGAACTGAACGAAAGTTCGATACGAGCAGAGGCGATGAAAAAATTGTCTCGCCTGGAAATGAAGAGTGAACATGCCGAGAATGATGATGTGACTCGCGACTGAGTTTCAACTGTTCAACGTCAGATTCCTCCCGCGATCGGCAGTCATGGCCCACAACCGCCAAGCAGCACCTCATGTGGGTAGTCACGGAAGGTCAAAGGGTGGTGAGCATGTCCTGGAATTTGCAGTATGAGAATGAAATTTAAATTTTCCGTCAATGTGAGACGAGTCGTCTGTGCTCCGTGCTCGTCTGGTGCAAGGGTGCCGAGCGGAGATCGACCTCGGCGTCCGTGACTCACGTTACCTCATGTAACCACTGAACTTTGATGAATAGTCGCCGGATGATACGGTAAGTGCGACTGCTTTCCTCCCATTTAGTGGTATAATAACCCGATGCCCGACGTGGGGCCACACAAGGGATGGACTGGCAGCCGTCGTCGTCGGTGTGCCGGCCTCCTCGAAAAAAGCGTGTCGAGTTCGATGCAATGAAACATTGCGGCATTCCATCAACTGTGTAGCTGGTGGCGTCGAGATGGGATCCGATATGAAAAAAAAAGCCAAAGACTGCCCTATGTTACGCTCAGCCCCGGTAGGGTCAGGTGTAGACCTCGGAAGCTCCAATTGCGGGTTAGCCGAGTGGCAACAGATGAATACTGTGAGTACTTTGCATTGGTGCACACGCATGGATCATACTTCTGCATCTCGGACGACCTTGCTACCGAGGTCATTTCGATTTACTCTCACCACTTCATGTTGAAATAAGTCCAGGTACTGTCAGAAAAGTGTCATCCCTGCTTGTCTCCTCCATCTCGATCGACCCGTTGAATGGTGGCCGGAAAGCCCACACTTGTGACGGAATGAAACATTCCGTAAGAATCCCTGCCATCATGGGTTAAGTACTAAACTGTCTTTACGTTACCCTGAAGACGTACTCCTCGTAATAGGGTTATTTGCTTAAAGGAACGATCCGGTACAATGTGTTATCCTTGTTATTCCCGTCTCCCCCACATTCCCCACCCCGACCAACTTGACTGGGTGCCTCCACCACTGGTAGTTGGGGTGGATATCCGCACAAGATGGTCTCTCCTGCGGGTATCTCGTACGCCTCACTTGGTATGTCAAGCTGAGTGGGTTGGCTGATCATGTTTGCCGTCTCACAGGCTGGGACCTATGCTCGTGGGGTTCGTCCTGGATACCATCCTGTATGGCGTGGTAGTAACTCAGTCACTCGTTTATTTTTCGTGTTATAAGAGGTAAGCTCTTTTCAGTTGGAATTTTCTGGCGGAGGTTGGGTGATATATAATGTAATGTTCGCTACTACAGCGATGCACGCTGGCTCAAGCTCTTCGTGCGACCAGTCTTTTGCGTGCCGTATCTTTCGTCTTGATGGCCTATTAGGTTGCAACTTTAGTTGCTTTGGACACCCTCAATGTGGCTCTAGAGTTTGCATACATTTACCATAGCCTGATCATTCATTTTGGTGGGTGTGATAACTCTATGCTACGTGGATGCTGCTTTACCTACTCTTCAGGGGATATGGACGTGCTGTTCGTAGCAAATTGGAGTAAGGCGCCCATTATAAGCAGCCGTAGTTGTGATGATTGACGGGTCCAAGCAGTCTTTTCAACGGGTAACACTAGTTTTGCATTCTTGTTCGGCACGTGTTGACTGTATTGATGCCCTCAAGTCCCTGGTACGACTGTGGGTAAACTGACATTCCACGTGTTCATGCAATGTTGAGCTTTTGAATAGGGTATTACCTCGGCTTTGGTGCAGGTCTTTTTCGCCTGGAGGATCAAAATTCTCAAGCAAAGTAGACTGGTAATAACTGGAATCGTCATTTTCGCACTAGTTGGGATGCGTCAGTAGTTTTCTCTTATCTCGAGTGATCAAAACATTTCCTCTTCCACAGTCTGTGGCATTGGCACATCCATCGCGGTCAACCTTGTGCCCACGTTCACACAGTTCCATAGATTCGAGTCTATCGTTATCATATGGCTTTCTACATCCGCGGCAGATAATCTTCTCATTACAATTTCCCTCGTTCTATCTCTGGTACGTCATCCATAGATCCGCAGGGACTATTGACGAACTTTGTAGAGGGACTACCGCACCGGTTTTGCTGACACTGATCATGTGATCAAGAAGATCATACGGAGTTTAGTGCCACCCTCTTCGTGTGCTTCCCAGTTTAATACGTCCATCAGTTACCCTCCATACCGGATTGCTGACGGCAGTCTGGACAATCGTTGATCTTGCGGTATATATAGCCTTAGTGAGTATTCCGTTTATACATCGAGCTGTCGATATGCTGACGATGCCTCAGACTGACGGGATGTGCGTAAACCCCTCGTCTTTCTTGCCATCTTCGCTGACATCCATACACTAGGCATCTTGTTTTTGTGTTACCGCTGGCAAAGTTCTACACTAATTCTTTATTGTCCACTTTGATATCTAGAACGCGAGATTCTAGGGATCTCGAGTTCAATGTGGTTGATGCGTCTCGTCACGTCGAGCGTCGGGTTAGCAACAGTTCTTTTACCTGGCTCGCGTCGCGATGCTTGCTGGGGACACGGGCTAACTGAACATCATAAAACAGGAGGATTTTGTATCGTTTGGTTCGAGAGAAGAGGTGTGTATTCATCCACTTCCACTTAACTGAGGCCCCCCTTCTCTTTTTTTTTTTGCTGACGCGTGATCATGAAGACTCGCACAAAAAACACAGAGATCATTTTTGAGGCTGTCTGTGAGAAAAAGTCTCAAGACCAAATGTAGATGCCGCTGGGCGATCACAACGACGGTTATTGAAAACTGCCTTCTCGTTCGTACGCTTAGGGGTCATTCGTTGTTTGGGTCCCATCCATGGCTTGGAGGTTGTACATTCCCAAGTCAATGTATCATTGCACATATTCTTGTATCCTATTTACATAGGAAGATCAACCAGTTGAGGTGTCGACAGACTTGTGCTTTTTTCCAGGACGTTCGTAGGGTAACTGATCTTACTGTGGTCAACCCTTTCACCGTTACTTCTACCAGTTCGTGCGTTGTCGCTCAAACGCGCGTGAATCTCAAATACCGGCGTCCTGTGCCAAATATCCAAGGCCCTCATCGCCCAATACTATGCGCGACCGTCTGGAGAAAAGTCTGGTCTACCTGATTCTTTTGTGCACGTGATGTGCTCGTCGCTCCCGCTCTACTGTTTTCGACTTGATATTCCAACCACGTCCCTTTTTTGAGTGGGGATACCTTCTACCATCTGAACCCGCCTGACGATGGCGTACATATCCTTGAGAATGCTCGTTGCCCACTGGTTTACCTTGCTCGAGGTCCTACAACGATATCTATGGAACCATTTACCGCGAGCGCCTCTGCTGTCGACCGTCTTCTTGGAGCGCATCAACGACGGGTCCAAGTCTTCACCTATATTTCATCTACCGCGGGTGGGACGCGATCCCTCAGACCACAGCAATCTCGACGACCTTGCGACATTATCATGTCCCGCCGTAACACTCCTTCAAACGCCTTTCGCAATGAATCTTTCTTGCAGTGTAAAACATCCGGACTATGATCTATTATGCGACGCTCCTTCTGTGGGATCGTTATCTCATTACGATGGTGTGTTTATGGACGTCCCTGTGTGGCTATCTACTGTTCCCCACGAGGGCCGGCCTCTAACGTCACTGATGCCGCAATCCAAGGTGAGTCGCTCCGCGCCCTCACGACATGTCTGACTCCGTCCGACCGCTAGGATGACCACGCGGAAACGAACATCGCCCTATACAGAGCCCGTGGGCCCAGCTTCAGTCCGGTCTTGGTCGGCATCGTGTACATTCAGTCACTACTACATTTATATATGCTCTTGATGGTGCACACTTCGTTGCTGGCCCGACATACGCGGACGCTGACTGTAGGACTAGATACCGTCCTTTTTCAACCACTGGTTCGAGGATGTGTTGGTCTACGACTCGCTAAACCCGGCGGAACTGCTGGAATGCTCCTGGTTTTTTCACACGAATGTGTGGATGGCACCTTGGTACCTTGTGTGGTATGGAGTTCGTAAGGCCCTCCCTTGTTTCTACTGGCATTTTCAGCAGGTTCGTCGCAGGTCGACCTACCCGCCCATTCCGCGTATCGTACTAATACGAGTGGATGGAGAGGCCATTCCAGTAGATTTTGTCGAAGATCATCGAGCGAATGCTAACGCCGGCGTTGGCACGTGGTCATCTCTCGAACCAGCCATGTCAGAGGTGGCCCACAAACAGAACACGATATTTGCCAGCAGGGAACCTCGAACCTTTGTACAATGGATTACTTCCGAGAGCGAGGACTGCATCGCGGCAGAGCCCGAGATGCTACGTACGCGGCCAGACTCCCATCAGAGCGAACGGCAAGACAGAAATGCCGAGCCACAGGGAAGCGTCGGACTCGGGTTGCCCGTCCCTGGGTTTGCCGAAGGATCCCAACTGTTTGTGAACCAGGTCCCTGACGAACGGCTGAAGACTTCTCCCGCCCATATGGAGGCCTTGGACGACCACCCGCAGCTCGTCAAGAACAATATTCCTATCCACCCAATATCTGTACTGGACACCCTTGTTGCAGTGCCAACTGATCGCGACATTGATAGGCGGACGGATGGGCTCAAGTTCTTGGCATTCCTGGAAGCTGGGGTTGACGTTATCAGCCAAGAATTTGAAGGTATCGTTGACAAGCCTGTGGGATGGGAAGGTCTGGTTAACATCGTGACATGGAGTCTCGTCGATGGTAGTGGTCCATACGAATTTGAATCACGATCAGGAACCGTGGGCACGTCAGACTCATCCGTGGGTTCGCAAGACTCGCAGGCTCTGTCAAAAAACGTACGATTTGCCACTGACGACGACGAAGGTGGTGGGAGTCAACGCCAAGTGTCGTCAAACTCTTCTCATACAAAGAAATATATCTGTGCTTGGAGTCTTGAAACCCCATTGGGAGATGATGGTGTCGGATCGGTACATACTCTTTTGGTACCCATCAATTCCTTGGTGGACAAGAGGGATGCAGCATTGCCAGGGGTTAAAGAGAACGATATTGTGTTTGCAGAATACTCGTCGCCTTGCTCATGCGAGAAACCGACTGTCAATCTCCCCACACTGGTAGCGACGCGCGAAGACGTGCGATTTGTAGAAATAGACACGGTTCCCGCGGCTGCGATCGAGGACGTCACGACACGTTCGCCTCTTCAACTACTTTATTCGATTGTGCCTACTGTGGTGTTCAATTCGAGCTGCATTACCGAAGTAGAGGGGAGTCGACGCTCAGTGTCTCTAGAAATCAAGGAACTGGACCAGGGATCGCCCCATGCGGTGCATGCGTTCGACTGGATGGAGAACTTGAACGACGAGGTTGCAACTTTTGAAAATTTAAACACCGTGTCTCCTCGTGAAGATGGATCCTGCTCGCCTAGGACGTCAAGCAAGGGTTCGAATTCGGCTTGTTCCATAAAGGTCGATGGTAAAGGATTCCTTGGTAACGTACCGAGTCGGGGGGTCGCATTATCAGCTTTAGCACCCGCCCCCGAGATTGATATGCCAGAGGTCGACACTAGCACTGTTGTCGTCAAGACCGACCCAAGTACTGTGGTAAACGATTCTAAAGCAGGTGACGTAGAGGCTGAAATTTTATATGAGACACCTCGATATCGCTTGGATGAAGTCCGTCTGTCGAAATCGCTTCAGGACGGGCTGAGGGTCTGTGCCCCCGGTGTAACGTGCAGGACACGTCTCCCCGCTGTCTCAGAATCCCTGAGGGCGTCTAGCGGGGAGGGCCTGGTTAATTTCGTGGCCACAGGGGAATCTGAAAGCACGATTGCTTCCCTTACTAGCCGGCGTATTGGTCTCCCTGATGCTTTTGTGATCGGGTTACCGGAAGTGGAATCACCTGAGCAGCTATTAGCAGTTTCGGACATGCGTAAGGACGCCAGTTCTCTGTCAATGATATCTAGGAAGAAAGCCGGTGAGCTGGAGTACGAGAAAAGCTACGAGACCGATACTCTACCTCAGGACCCTCCGAGTATGATGCCAAGAACTCAGCCAGAACGGTCGTTATCAGGCTCTATACATGCACCATCGGAAACTTTGCGAATTCCGCAAGCCGATAGCCACAACGATGAGGCTTCTGTCTTCCATGAAACGCCTCCATCCGCGACCTGCTCCGTATCTTTGGTAGGACCCGACAAAGGGAAGGGAGGTACAAGTGCAGTGACCGGGAACACACCCAGGCGGAAGCAAGACCTCTCCACGTCAATCCATGCACCACGAAGGATATCAAAGCCGAAAGTAGAATCCTCAGCCTCTCAGTCGGGAGACAAAGGTTGTAACCAATGTCGCTCCGTCACGAGCCCGGTCGTGGCACGTGAGGGAAAACCCGCAGGAAAGCCTAGTTACCCCGACTGGACTGCAATACCAGGGGTGGTAGATGCGTTTCGTATGTTCAAGGAAGCGCCCATGCAAAATAAGAATACGCTACGGAGAGCTTCGTCCATGGCCGAGTATGCGAATAGGAGGAGTCTTTCAGAAAGGAACGGCAGCGAGTCCGTCGAGCAATATTTTGCCACTGCCAATATTCAGCACCGCCGGATGCACGGAGGTGGTCCGCTCCTCGTTCGAGATCTCATGCCATCCGATCCTGCTGACTTCAACCTCCGGGCTTGGTGAGTATATTCTTTTTTTGTCTAGTGGAGGTAAGAATGACGGTCTCAGCACGAGTACGAGGCCGTTGAAGGTTCATGGTATGAACGCGGTACCCTTGCAGCAGGTTCTGTACCCTAGTATGCATGATGTTCCTCCAGGCGCATTGCAGTATGGCACAACTCCGCGTACCGTCCGGTTGAGTGCTGATTTGAACTCGATGCAAGGTCAACAAAGGCGCGTGGGCGCCGGTAATTGACATCGTTGTATCTTCCCAGAGCGCTTGGTCCGCAGTATCCAGGCAGTGTACAATGTAGGGACGGAGCGGGTTCATTGATCTCAGCGCTGGACGGCTTACCGGGGTTGAGGGAAACAGACACTTCAGAGCTGGACAAACCCACTTCTATTTATTTCTCTGCAGTTTTCAGTAGTTGGATTTGTTTTTTTTTTTGAGCTGTTGGGATATCACTGAGCAGTGTTGGAGGGGTCGCCATTGAAGGGGTTGTTTACCTAATGTGGAATTTTCAGACTCCGCACCATGGTTAGTGCGGTGGAGCGAGTTCATCGTCCTGCTCGACGTCGAGACCCGTTTCTTGGTCCTCTCTCCATTTAAATTTATGTGAGTACCGTCTATATCGCTTTCCATCTCCTCCTGGAGAACGTATACGTGATGGAAACGTCCTCGGGTGGTGGATGGCCAGCCGCACATACGGATGGTCTCGCTGATCCAGCCTCCTTCTAGCCCCAGAGTATAGTGCGAACCCAGTTCTCGCAGTACGTCGCTTGTCTAGTCTCGTGTGCTGTTCTGTCGACGTCGATCCGGACTGGTAGCTCTCAACAGCAAAGAACCCGCACAGTCCCAATATGCTTATTTCCAAGCAGAACAGACGCATCATCTACGAAAACCTCTTCAAGGGTTCGTTGTTATCTCTCTTCGCCGTCTCTTTGAAAGTTCCTAACGCTAACTTGGACTCCTTGTTTCCTGTCCGTCCCGTCACTCCGCTTCGCCCCGACATCGTCACCCACCAACTAATGCCCATTATGTGGACTCTGCTTTCACGAAAACGACAATGGGGACGACAGAGGGCGTTCTCGTCGCAAGGAAGGACTACAATGCGCCCAAACACGAGGACCTTGACGTGCCCAACCTCGAGGTCATCAAGGCGATGCAGAGCCTGACCTCCAAGGGACTCGTCAAGACTCAGTTCTCGTGGCAGTGGTACTACTACGTGCTCACGCCCGAAGGCGTGGAATACCTCCGGGAGTGGTCCGTCTCTCTCTCTTTCATCGTTGGCGTTGGCTCCGTGCGGTCGTGTTCATGTGGCGTGTTTGGTTGTTTCTTCAGGCTTCACCTTCCTAACGAGATCGTCCCTTCGACGCACAAGCGTGTGGCTCGTCCACCACGCCCAGCTACTGTTCGCCCTGGTGCTGCCGAGGGTGGTGCCCCACGTCCCCCTCGCGGCGACCAGGAAGACTACCGGAGGAAGGAGGGCGGTCCACCCGGGGACTACAGGCCCTCGTTTGCTGGTGGTGTCGGTCGCGGTAGACCCCGAGAGTAAGTCTTGTACGCTGACCGTCGCAACGGGTCGTGGATGGATAGAGCCCGTACTTGTTTCATTCCGTCCGCTCGAAAAAACCGTTTGTATGAGCATGTCGCATGTCTAGTCTATGCTGTATGCTATCGACATGTCGCTGCACCTGCTGCACACGCCGTAGTCGGCGCGTGCAGCACCACATCACGGTCTACCGAAATAGTCGACCACATTGCGGATAGCTCCCCTGCCTCGTTCTGCTTCAAACGACTCCTGACGTGCCTCGATGATTTGCTTTGAGAAAGCGCTTAGGGGACGGCATGAGCTCCAAATGCACAGTCAAGGAGACGCTTCATGCAAACCTTGTCTTACTGCAGTCCGTGGAACCACTGACGAACATCTTTGCTTGCACGACCACCAGCTTGTCTAGGATCCCAAACACGCCAGCATCACCCAGCAATGCTTCGTTCACGTCCAGCCTGCCTTCAATATATGGATAACGACCTAGTTGCTCCGCGAGGCCGGTGAGCTGCCATCCCTCGAGGTCCCCCCCGGACCGGAACGCCTCCGCAAGCGTCCTGATCGCCTCATCGTGTTCGGACGAGAGCTCGTGGAACGTACTCGATTTTCTCGGGGGGCTATAGCTTGGTAGACCGTCTTCTTCCGTGCCCCCCCTCATCCGACCGTCGTCCATAGGACCGCCCAGACCGTCTGTGGGGATGTGGAGAGGACGGGGGTGGTCCGTTGCAATCCACACGTGCCGCACGGTCTTTTCCGCGACGTCGTCCTGCAGGAGTGCACGGAGGGAACTGACCAGCGAGGCGGCGCACCACGCTAGATTCTGCACGGGCACGCTCTCCATTCTCCAGTGCACCCCCAGGAATGGTCCTAGGTTTTCAGAGAGGCGATCCGCGAGATCGTAGAGCACGGGCGCGTAGTGTAGATTGAACTTTGGCTGCCCAAACGCGGTAAAGAGCGGGTAACGAAGGTCGTAATCGAGGATGAGGACATGGATATCTGAGAGGGACAGATATGAAGAATTGTCATATGGACGGGTGTATGCGTATCCTGGTCTGGGAATAGAATCATAGTCAGGGACCGCATCCATATCTAGGCTGTTCGATAGGAGCTGCACTAGATGGGCCGAGGCATCCGGCCTTGTCTTGAACGACCCAGAGTCAAATGAGATAGACAACGCTGTCTCTGGTATGGAGGGACGTAGTCGAGCGAGTTTGAACTCGAGGCAAGACAATATCTTCGGATCGACCTCTGTCTTCTCGACGATGAACGGAAGATCATCCGATTCGGTTCGAGTTTCCAGTCGGTCATGATGATCCCGGTGTGTAGATTCCATAGAGACGACGAGGCTGCTCGGTGGTGCCGGTCTCTCGTTGGCCCACTTTGCAAACGCCTCCAGATCGATAGCCGGCCTGGACTCGGGAGACTCGTCACGGTGCGCAAACTCGCTCGTGTCGTAATACGCGCCAAACGACCATTGCGAACACGCGCTCATTCGGCTTTTGCCTACGTTGGGGAGTACCATCGTTCGACTGAGCTGTCGAGCGAGCGTCAAGAGCTGCGTGAAGTGGACTCGCGCCTTGGATTCCTGTTCCCCGACCCGAATAGGGAGGAGGAAGCGGCACGTACCGTCGCAATGAGCGGAATCAAAGGACGAAAGTTCTGTGTCGTCGTTCCGGTGGGTGTGAGCACCGGGTTTTTCGTCGTGGGCAACCGTATCGTGTTCCTCCGGAATACGAGTGACGGGAGGTGGCCACGCGTTGCGTGTCAGAGTTGTTTCCAGGCTGCCACTCGACGGGGGTGTTGCCATCGTGGTCTTGGTCGAGTTCGGTTTTGGCATCGACGCAAACGAGGATCGCTCCAACTCCCATAGAATGACGTAGAGCACGATGGTGACCACAATGATCGCTACGAGCATCGCACAGCGTAGCACGTCGGGTCGGGCGGTTTGGCGGTGTCGACCATGGCTTGAACTCGTCCAGGTAAGGTGATCTTGACCAGAAACACCAGGAGGGATGCTGGTTTCAGGAGGCCGGTACAGTGGTCTGGCCGAGGACAATGGCCGCTTCACTCGCCTTGTCGGGTTGTGCATGGGTGATTCTCTTCGTCGTAGCAAGGCGCGAGTATGAAAATCGGTGGCAGACCTTGGCTTGCGGACAGTTTGTTCGTCCGGCCTTATGGCAGACTTCAACGTTGCCGGGACGAGCAACTGAATTTGGAGGCAAGGACTCGCGTATGAAGTCAGTTAGTCGAGAGCATCCAGTGCGACGTCTCAGGACCTCGCCAGACTTGAATCTCATTTCCCTTTCGTTCTCCTTCCACACGGCCGAACTTCGTCGCTCCCGTAACGGCGTCCATCAGTCTCTCGATTCGCTCGCGAGCACATGATCCACTCTTCTGGGCAGAAACATTCTCTGGCTCCAGCGTATCGTGTGGGGCGATAAGGTGAGGCTCTCTACGGATCATCGATGGATGGCCCATGTGCACGAGGGGCACTAACGCGGCTTGCGTCTGTTTAAGGGTCTCGGTAACTCATCAATAGTGGAGTTTCCTTGTTGACCCGAGTCCACGAGGCCTGCCATGATTGCCTAAACTATGAAGGTTCGAGAGTGCAATGATAGGTCAGTCAACGTTTGGTCTCATGTCGACCTGGCTATCTGAGCTCCGATAAGCAAAACCAGAGGGGGTCCTCAAAGACGTGGCAATACTACAACCTGGTTACCCATGATGACGGCATACTTGCATTCGGATATGGGCGATGGGAGGTGCCCTCCGCTCGAGTGCTATGCAGCACCTACAGAAACAAGTTGGCAAGGTGGACTCCCCCAACCGAACCCTCTGCTACACCATTTAGATCGTGCAGGTTTCTGTCATGACCTTGAGTATTGGTGCGACAGACAATCGACCACCAAGTACGCAGTGTCCAATCGTGGGCCCTGATGGCTCATGCTAGTGCAACCCCGACCCTGAGACATTCGAACGGTCTGCACCCCAATCGTTCATCCTAACCAGACCACCCTCTCTCCATCATCTTTACAACAAACATTAGGGACATAGCAACACGCATCCAAAGCCGGTCAGTGCAGGCAACCACATCGCAATCGTATCTAGGTTCGCATCCACTGTTCGGTCCAGCTGTTTCATCGATGGCTGCATCTTGCCAGCCACAGTGGCATCCACGAACAGGAGATCCAGTGACTTGGATATTCCCGTGTTCGTGCAGAGGCACCTGTCGCGATAAACAAATAGGTTGCACGATTGCTACTGGTGATGCTGCTGCTGTAAGAGGGGGTAAGTGCAGATCTTGCGCGTGACCTGACGCACTCCAGCGATGGTGCTGGGACCTTTTTTTTTGGCATTGGTGCGAAGACTTGAATCACAGATTGCGCGGGCATCTTCTGGCACAGTACGGCTGTCCGGAACTCGAGGAGTACGTCATTGGACTTGGCAAATTTTATCGCGCCCGGAACATCATCGTACCTGACAAGCAAAATGAGCACGAATGAACTTCTCTGCAGAACCGTGAGGGAGATGGGTAAACCACGAATGAGGCGGGGGTCAAAAGTGGTCTACATTGAGCGAGCCAACATGCCACGTCATCGCCGAGTATTGACTGACGTTGAGAGATAGCGCAGAGTAGATGACTTGAGGATAGAAGTAGTCGGACGCTCGCAGAAAAATAAGATGGGGGATCGCCGAATACGACTGGCCATTATTCTCCCCTAGTACTTTTCTACTGAATCATAATAACAAGGGATCATATTATTTTATGAGGTAGTTAGTCTGACGACGCGATGATATACGTGTGATGGCTACGGCTTTAGGACGACCAGCATGCACAGGAACTCCTACCCTCCTGTTAGAATCGTTAGATTACCTTCGCTTTACCGATAGTTGCTACACCGGAACATTAGTTACCTTAGGATACTTAGTGACTACAAGTATCCTGCAGTCCAACACCTCCCCCCCCCTACACCCCAAGAAGAACACCCACTCGCTATTCGTATCACTTCCATAATCGATTGTCCTTGATTCGTAAGACACTGACCAAGGTGAACAATGGACAACACATAGATCTGATGACTGTTCACTTGTCGACCACACCGATCAAATCACTCGAGCACCCGTCATTCGCAATAATGGTGGTGCATGCAGTGACGTGTACAGGTATGGACACAATCAAACATCAGAGTCTGCGTCTCTGGTATAACACTCTGCTTTTGTATGTCGATACTCTGCTCACCTCTGCCAAATTGCTGTAAAGGGCCCAAGATATTTTGCAAAAATCAGGAAAACAAGAGGTCACTGGATGGATTCGATGGCAACGGTGACTCGGTCTTCTAACGAGCTAGTTCGTCGGTTAATTCGGAAGGCGGGTTAATCGAGAGCTCAGCATATTGAGAAGACTCGAGCGTCTGAATATCGTCTTGCTACTTGGCGTGACACGAGGGTTTGGACCACTACTCGCAGTATCACCACGGATGTCGAATGGCCCCTTGCACTCTTCATCAAGGACAAGAACCGGTCACTCACCGTAATTGAACGACTACAGCTGGTGCGCCATGCGATCTGCGATCTGAATTGATGATGCCGACGATTTGCAACTGCATTAACTTTCTCATAGTACATTCAAATCGGGTGTTCTACGGAGACTTGCACAGCGCATGGGTGCCTTCCATCCCCTGTCTTGATGCATACTGATGTTTTCATCAGGGCAATGTGTTGATTAATGAGGAACGCTCCGCAAATGAGCGACCTTGATCTCGCAGGTACTATCGGAGGGCTGCAACCTGGGCTGTCATACCTGGAGTGATTGTCGACCACAAACAATCCGGGAGCGGTGAGATGGGCAGCACCCGAGCGACTATCCTGCTGTAAACCCAACACACCTAGGGACATCTACTCGTTTGGGTGCATGACGTTCGAGGTAGGACACATGCGTCTGTTTAGGCAATGGCTGAGTGTTTGGACCAGCTTCTGTTGGGAGATATTCCATGGAAGGGAGAGACGAATCACCAGGCCATGACGATGAATACACCATTGGTTGACTCTCCTGAAGTGCCGTCATAGTTCTACTTCTCTTCGGCAGCCGAAGAGCGTCTTACAGACATGGATCCATGCTTTTACTCGGTTCAGTGCTGAATAGAGTCGTTTACGGGGGTGTGCAAGTTGACCTAATTATTGAAAAGTGTGTGGAGCTGCTTTGTTGTTTCCCATCGTAGGCACCGACGCATAATGGCATGCCCTGCGTGACGTCCTTCATGTAGACCGACCTTGATGCAAGCGTCAACTGCGGCTGGACACTGTCATCTGGGACTACCGACGAGATTCTCGTCGCTCGAGTTCAGGGTGGTGGTGCCATTGACAGATACGAGTGAGCTTCCAGTTGCAGAGCCGCGAGCACTGGCGAGATGGTGAAGGAGGGCAAAGCCGTGAACGCATCCTGACACAAATTCGCTGGAGCTGTGCGATACCTGTACGGTGGGCCGATCAGATGCGACTGTAACGCCCCGGCACTACGGTTGGCATACAGGTCACGTATATAGTTCCGACGTGTCTACAGGGTTTGGCAGCCGCCCCTTGTGCCTGTACATCGCAGTCCCAACAGAGCGTGGTCCTGTTCCTTGTGCCCGCCACTCGTCCCAGTGTCTCTCACCGTAGGCCACGCCGGGTGTTCCAGCGACTCACTGTCCAATGCCTGGAACTTCGTCTACCGTGTACATGGTCATTGTAACGTCCTACGGTATTTGCACAGCGCACGGGCACATCATTACGCGGACACATGCCTATCAACACATTTTTGTCGTTTACACTAAGAAAAGAAAGCTGGTAAGGTAGATTCGTCGAACCGAACTTTCTACTACATGATTTCGAAGATGCCAATGTATTTCTTGACCTTGAGTATTGATGCGGTGGACAGATTGGGGCGCCGGATCTTCATGGCCCGTGTTGCGATCCGTGTGACCCTGTCGGTCCATCCGTGTTGACTATCCCAGAGACATTCGAAAGGTATGCGCCCCAATCGCTCATCCTGACCAAGCCGTCTCCCGTCAATCATCACAACAGACATCAGGAGAAAGAGATCACGCACCCAAAGCCAGTCGGCGCGGACGACCACATCGCAATCGTGTCCGGGTCCATGTCTAACAACCCATCTGGCTGTGCCATCGATGACTGCATCCCTCCAGCCACAGCGTCCGCGAAGACCGGTATATTGCCCGCTGCTGACTCACTGACGGTGCCATGGCCAGCCGGGTCGTGCGTGTGCTGCACGGAGTAGCTTCCAAACGAGTTCGATATCTGATCCAAAAATAGCTCGTCGGTCGAGTATGTATCCCCGTGTGTGAAGCCGTGTCCGGTCATCGGTGCGGGTTGCTGTGCACCGCTAGACAACGGCGAGAACCACATGTTCGATGTCGAATGCATGGAACTCGAAGACGTCGGCCCACCAGGAGACCCATTGAATTGGAAGTCCACTTGTCCATGCAGTGGTATCCTTCCTAAATCGTTGCTATAGACTGGCAGATTATACGACTGTGGGGATTGTGACGGTGGAGGCTGCTGGGAGCGAGGTTGCTGCGACTGCGAGTGAGTGTGGAGCTCGCGAGAGATCCGACGTGTTCCAGCGATGGTCCGGAAACCATCCTTTGGCATTGGTGCGGGACGTGAATCGAGTTTGGGACTGTCGGGACCCCTCTCACGTTTTGTTCCTCCTTGAGGACTGGGATGAGGGAGAGGGAGATCTCCCACAGAAGCGAGTTCGTAAAGAATGTCCCTAGGGAGGGAGGTGTGGATAAATGTTATATAAATGATCTTGTAACTGTTCACGCACCAAAGCCTCCCAGCAGAATGCCACCTAGCAGAGTGTCAGAAAACGACTGTGACGACTGATAAGGAATCGAAATACAAACCGGCTCTCGCAAGACTTCAAGAGGGCCATGCATTTGTGCACGTCAGCCATCTCCTTCATTGGATCCGTCGAAAGTCCAGACCGCTTCCCTCCCCATATATTTAACAAAAGCACTATCCCAGCAGTGAAGGCATGCATCTACCGAACAAACTTAGTAGCCTCCCAAAGGTGTAAAGTCTCATCATACTTGTAGGAATGGCGCAAATCCATCTGAACGTTTTCTGTATATGTCAATGACGTGGCTGCACGAACGGGCAGCATTGGTGCAGATTGCGAGAGAAGGAAAAGAAAGAGGGGAGGGCTTGCGAGGTGAGGGTATGAACGGCCGGTGGATAAATATTTGAACGAAGTAGTAGTTTGCGTACAGCGCACTTGACTGCATGAAGAAGGTCGAGTCTGCATCTCGAGTGGGGTCCCAACGTACTGCAGGTAATGTTAGACAGAGAATATTAAGTACCATGTCGTCCTCACAGTGATCCGGTACTTCGTCAATCCACTTGTTTAGAGAGGAATCGAGTTCCGCTACGATGTGTTGTTCCCACTGCTGGCCGACGAACCCCAAAAGAATTTTCGATTTGTTGATCGAGTACTGGACTACATTGTCAGCGTGTGAAGAAGGAGCGCCTGGGAAACTTACAATCGTTCTATGGGCAAATGAGAGTATGTTGATGAGTCTGAGGAAGGTAATGAAGAAGGAGATCAAGGAGGGCTTGTCAGGCGGCTGCTGGAACACCTGTTGTGGATCAGGATGTTCCCAGTACTCATCGTCGCAGTCCACAGGGTAATCGAGGTCAAAACTATCGGCATATTAATTGAGTCACCAGGAAAGACGTGATCAACCTACTCTTCGTCTTGGATAGCACACGGCCGACCCAAAGATGAGCTCATCTGGCGATCAAGGAAAACAAGCACCCTGCAATGCGACACATCACCCTAAGATGATAGCCTGGAAAGGGTTGGCGGGCTTACCAGAACGCCCTTTTCCATAGCTCGCCTTCCACGGTAAGTTTTTCGTTGTACGATTTGCGCCGATGAGCGCCAACATCTTGCGCTAGCCGTATACCTACTCCAACAGTCGTCCAGCACGCCTGTGGGGCGGAAGTCCCTTGCAGGAACAGAACACACAACTGTGGCCGTGTAATTTAACGCAGTCGATAGGAGGTGAAGACACCTACACAATACGTCTGCAAATCCTCTAAGCAGGGAGGTCCAAGTAAAGTCCTTCTGACCAATTGCACTTGCTCGAAGAACTTCCATCCCGCCGAGTGTCCTAACATCCCGCTTTCAACGCTATCGAGAAGAACGCGAGGGTCGTCCGAATAACGAGAGGCAACTGCGCAAACTAGGAGGTAGACGGCGCCAAAGGATGCATTACGTAGATGAACACCCTGTACGACCTTGCGCTCAAAGGTGGGACGGTGCAAGAGAGGAGTCAAGGGGTTCAGGCGGGCGAAATAGAGGTGTACCAACTTCATGCCCAGTTCTTCATCAGGGAACATGTAATTGGGGTCCTCGACATTTCGGGCTGCAAGCTCCCACTTTGGGTCGAGATCAAGATGTATGCAACGTGGGAAGAGCCATTTGATCTTACCGGATAAGTGTCATCCTCGAGCGGGCGAATGAAATGCTCTGAAGTTTCTTCAAACCCAGTGACTTCCTTCTTCAGATCTATTGCTTTTTGTATAAGCATTACACCGCTAGACTTGCCAAAAAAGCGTGTGTGACGACGGGGCACCAAGTTCATCGACTTGAGACTCTCGGAGAGGCGTAGAGTGATGATATCCTCGTCATCGCTCGGTATTAGAGCCTCTACGGGAGCTTTTGCGTTACCACAAGTGGAGGATGCGGAGTTCATAGTGTGCCCAGAAGCGGAAGCATTGGTGCTTTTCAGCCAAGATTCTCGATCTATCGGGCCGCCACCTAGCTCCTGTGAGAAATCGGCATCTGGACAAACCTGAACTCCAAGCACAAGAGCTGTTCACATATGGTACAGTGAACGATCTCGAAAGCGCACCTTTTGGAGGAGCTTTTCCATCTTTTCTAGACGGTTCTCCAGGTTCTCGACATACCTACGGTTGTACAAGGCAGATTAGCGACTTCCCGACGATCGGCAGTGAAACGCACCCTTTCGGAGGACCGCGTTTCTATGGAGGGGCTACATCAAACGGTGGCACCAATAAGGGTGGGTAGAGAAGGCACATACCTTTGCAGCTTCGACGTACGTGCATTCAAAGTTGTAGGCTATGCAATTTGAACATCGATTTCCCGGCATCTGGCTCCCGTCGCCTTGGTGTATCATATTAGGCTTTCTCGGAGGAAAAGAGCCCGAGGATGTAATGGTGCTTACAACGAACTATTCCAATATGCCGCGGTTCAATTATGAGCGATCATTATCCACATCTGACCCTGAGGAGGAAACCAATACCAACTTTTCTTACGACGGCACGTATCACATGCCCGTTGGACTCGCCGTTTCTTGCTATCCGGGATGTTGGCCAACGAATTCTCTAGGTCATTGTAGTCCTCCTCGGCGGATGACATCACTGCGTGTCGACTTCCGTGACCACCGTCGTTGGTGCGCACTGTCTCGATAGTCTGTTGATAGTCCGGGGAGACTCACAGAGACGGGCGACGTGCGCTTACACTGGGTGGGAATTTTAGTGTGTGGTCAGTGCCATCAGGACAGGGCGTCGACAATAACACGGCCACAGGTTGGGTTCCCAGCCAATCCGAAAATTTTGTGTGAGAAATGTCGCTGCCAGAGTGTCAAAGCTGAGTAACCGACTTGTTGATGCCACAAAAGTCCCTTTTTCCCTTGATACACAACCTAGCAGAGTGGGGAAGGCAAGAAATCCATGTCGGCGACCAGGGATCCGTTCTGTAGCTCGAGCAGCGTTTTAAGCTGGAGAATATGCGAAACTGACACCGGCTATTAGTCCGGACTGATAGGATGATTATAGTTGAAACTCAGCCAACATCCGTCAAAACTCCGATGTCGTGCCTTTGCCAACATAGCCTTTTAAAGCCCGACACACTGGAAAGGGGCACTGCAAGCACGTCGTGATTATGTAATCAATGAGTCGACTCTCACAATAACGCATACCTCTCGACCTCTCGGGATATGCTCCAAGGTATGCATTATTAGAGAGTATGGGTTATCCGGCAGATAATGATCATATGATATTATGAACTGCACGGCTTCAAATCGACCAGAAATTCGCTAGCACACATGAGTCTAGCCACAAGAAAAATAGTCCGTAATTTTACCAGCCACCATACCCTGCATCTCAGCAACCTGTATCTTTCGTTCAAATAATCCCAATGCCTCTTCAAGGTGACAAGCAAATGGATTGTCAACATTGCTGACAAATCTGCACAGCACAAGCACCACTTGGAGTGCCTTCTTTCATGATGGACCTGGCTTAACTGGTGCCCCACTATCATTATCCTGCCCATTTGTCTCCTGTGAAGCCTTGGAATCCACAACTGCCTGGTAAATATCTTTATCTGTTTCATTAAAAATGGGTTGAGTTTCTGCAACAGGATTAAGAAAATCTGCAATATGCATATGGTTTATGTATTAAAGAATTCCAGTTGCCTCTAGATCATCTAGTACATGGCCAACAAGATTTTCTGCACAAGATATGAAGTTATTATGTAACTCAGAGCTGTGAATCAAAGAGGAGATGGAAAGAGGTGGGGCTGGACTTTTAGCTATTGGATATGACATATTAGAAAGAATATCAGCCTTGGCCTAGCAGTTTCAGATTGTTGTTGTATTAATGTCATTTTTTCATATACTGTCTGCAAGCTGCATAGTCTCAAGCTAATTAATATTGTAGATATTTGATGAAGTAATTCCAGCCTTATAAAAATAAATGGCATAATAAATAAACTTGGCATTGTTATACTAGGCCCATGTAGGGATTAATATAAACCTTAAGATCAGAGCTAAAGAGGTGGCTTGACAAGTAGTTAGCTTGGAGGCTAGGGTAATGGTGTGAATGCAGAATAGCACTGTATGTCTCTTAGTAAAGATTGAGTATAAAGTGAAAATGCTAGGCTTACTAAGAACTAAGTAATGCTTGCCAACAAAAATTGCAAGTGGAGAGCTCCATTGAAAGGGTAAATGGGGATCTTAGAGTATTCAGATAAGAACAAGGTGATTTAAGGCAAAAGTAGCATAAGTAACAAAGAAGATGGGGTATGCATCTACTCTTGCTTCTGAGATAACTTCAGTCTTATCTTTCTTTCTTGCTTGGACCTTTTACTACTCAGGAACTATAAGTACTATAACTCCTATATATAGTACTTTAGTTTGAATATTGTCAAAAATACCCCTGTCTTGACTTTATTCTCACTCTAACTGAGCTCCCCAGCTTACCCTCTGATCCTCTAGATTACACTGGAGTATTTTCAAGCCATAATAGAATTTTTAAGGAAATTCTAAGGGCTTGATCTCATTATAACTAGGCTTAATGCTCCTTGTCTTGCCTGTTTTTTGTGCTGAGCCATGAGACTGCTCTTCTCTATATCTCCAACCTCTTTGTAAATCAGGACACCAAGTTGCTACAAGAACATATCATATAAGGCAAAGCCAAGTCCTGTTTAATCCAAGGAAAGCTCTTTTTGACCTTCTAAAAATTTCTGGACTGTTTTAGAAGCCCCTGGAGCTATGTTCTTGCCCACAGGTTAAGCCACATTAGTGTACCTAACCCTGGAGTTTGCCTTTGGAGTTTTTCTTTTCTATTATTCTAAGTTCTTACAGTATCTTACATCTAAAGCTTATTCTCTCTAGCATTTTACTATGATTTAGTAGTATGCTTGACCTAGAAGTTCTTTTAGCTCCTTAGAATTAGATATAACAGTGTTTAAGCATCTAGAAACTGTTTTGACATTAATTTCAGATATAGTTTCTCTGGAATTCATGGTACTTTACAAGAAGAAAAATAAGAAGATAAAAAAGTAGCTCAAGTTCAAGAAGTTGGAACTCTTGGTTGTGGATTTTTTTACCAGGCCATTATCCCTGGTTATCAGAGAACAGGATAAGTCCATTTTATTTTCTCCTTAGAGTTTCTTAGCCTACATAGAAGAAGTTATTGAAACTTTTTCTTATCTAGTCTCCCTAGTCAAGCCATTTTCCTTAATGTTATTAGAGTTATTACCAGCCATGTCATGGAACAATAGCATGGTTGAGATTCAAAGAACAACAATGGAAACAATTCAGTTATTGTATAAGTTTTTTGAGTTTAGTCCCACTTGGAGCAATTTAGAAATTTAGAATATCAAAGATTCACCAAAAAGAAAGTTTCTCCTGGCCTCTATGGATGATTGTTTTTTCTCACCAGTTTCAGAGCCATTATTTTCTTCAAGGATCCAGTGGATGCTGATTCAACAAGAGTCTAGGTATATTCCTGGATTACTCCTAGAAGTTATCACAGAGAAAGATAAAGATATTCCAGAGATTCTGTTCCCAGTCTTTATTCTGTCAGAGTTGCTCAGATAAGAGGAAATCTTTAAAAGTAAGCCACAAGATACTGAGTTGCAAGATGATAAAGTTTATTTTTCTCCAGAAAAAGACATTCCATTTAAAAGTGGGATCATTGTTATGTGCTCAGCAAACATTGATGATTTCCTCACATGACCATGGGACCCACCTGCCATATCAAGATAAATCCTAGGCTTAGGTTTGATTTATTATATCAGAGTTATTTCTCACTTATGGAATAGTCATGTGATTGTGGCTAGATCTCAGATAAGATCTTAGATTGATATTGATGATATTTGATCTAATGGATTTAGATTAGGATCATATCTGTGGCAGAGATCTAGATAGATCTTCTTGGCCTTATGGTGACCATGCCTTTATTATATCTGCTTTCCCTAAGCTTTCCTTTCATTCTCCCATATCCTCATGGTGTGGTTCTCTTCTATTATTCCTGATCCATGAGGCCACTGCCTCATTCTTACTCATCACCCTATGCTCTATTCCTTATTTAGATGATAAGAGCAATCACTGCTATTGGTACACATAAATAGTAGGTTACTCATTCTATACTGGGGCTATGCCCCTCTGGCAATATATATACAGGGTGGGCAAGACCTGGAGTCTCTTCAGTCTTGATCACTTGTATCATTCTCCCCTTTACCTGAGCACTTCAGTGTTAACTTGGGTTTCTTTTTACTTCTTACAGTCTGAGCACCTAGTCTTGATGTTAACTTGGGCTTTCCTTATTCAAGATTCACAAGCCTAGTTTGGGGCCACTAACTTAAAAGCCCTCTTATTGTTTGGTCAGCCTATTACTCACTGGTTCACATTGGTATTCAGATTGCACTCAGAGTGGTGCAGAACAATTATTGAAGAAAAGGTTTGATTTGAAGAAAGAATCAAGTTTGAGCACAAGAGCAACTAGAGAGTTCTCAAACTACCAAGGATCTCAGCAGGTTATTAAAAGGAAAAGAAGTTGAGTTAGAGATAGTAGTCACTTCACCCATGAACATTCAGAGTTAGAGTCAAGTTTCAAGGGTAAAAGAAATTAATAAAGAAATTTTCACTGATTTACAGTTATCATCTGTTTGACCTCATAGGATTTTTATCCAACAGGATTCAGAGGACTCAGAAAATGAAGATATAGTAGTTTACAAGTTAAAAGAAGAGTCAATTCCTCTGGCCTCTATTTCTGTACAGGATTTCTTGCCAGATCAAGTCATTGTTCTTTTCTGGTTACTAAGAGTTATTGGTGACATATTTTGCCCAGTCTCAAGTCTTCAAGAGACAAGTAATTCCCTCAAAAAGCCAATCCCATCTTCTTACTTAGAGTTTGATTACTTTAGCTCTCTAAAGCTTGATTCTAAAAGCAGGATTCCAAGTTCACAGGAGTTAATTAAAGCAAGTAGAATTTCTGTTATGCATCTTGTGCAACCACCATTTTCACATCATGTTATCATGGGAACAATACTTCTTTTCAGGTAACCCTAGCCTGGGGCTTGGCTATTCTTACACAAGTACCTTATGGTCAGTGGTCACATGACTAGGGATCTGGGATCCTTCCAGGATCTGCCTGTGGATCTTCCCCATCTAGATATAGTTGTATCTTCTTGAATCTGATGGATCCTTAGATCTATATTCTATGATCTTATCTGTGGCAGAGATCCCCATTCTCATGTGTAACCCTGATCTTCCATTATGAGTTCCACTCTTCTCTTCCATTTCTTCCCTTGATCCATGAGGCCACTGCCTTACTCTTCATATCTGCTCCATGCTTTATCCTCTCCTATTTAATAGTGTGACCTTACTGTTATTGGTGTCCATAGATAGTAGTACTCTAGGGTAGGCTTAGTATAGCTGGTCCATGTGCCTCCCTAGGCCATATATAAGGGGTGGGTATGGGTAATCAAGTCTCTCCAGACTTGATCACTTTGTATCTTGCATAAAGCACTTCTTTGAATTTCTACCCTTTCAAGGTTAGGCCCTCAGTTGCATGGGCACAAGTCTCTTCCAAGTCCTCCTTTGTCAATCCCTTCTTGGTTGCTCCACTTCAGAGCCTCCTTTAGGATTTCTTTCCCTTTTCATGTTCCTCCTCTCTCTCTTTGTCTAGGTTTAGCCTCTGAAATCCAAAGCCATAACAATTTCATTGCCAGACTTTTTAGAGAAAATTTCCCCTGTTTCACTGGCACAATTCTCAGAGCTGCTCTTACTTTCTGAAGTTGAAGTTTTTCTTGACACTATATACAATAGCAGTCTTTATGCATATGTCTTCTTTATTATGATTTATACTACTTTGAACCATTTTTAGTATAGTTACTTTGCATTGGTTTGTGTACATGGGTTATAATAGAGTATCTGGGTAAGTCAAGTCTTTTTAGACTTAACTACTTGTGAGATTTGCCTTTCTTGACTTTTTAGAGTGATTTCTCGGTCTTTACCCTTCCCAAGATCCTTTTTACTCTTGTCTAGCCCAGTTTAGGGAATTAGTGCAGTATTCCATCCTAGTTTCCTTCTTGTTGCTCTTATTGTCAGTCAAGGCCATAACACTTGGTCAAGTCTACTTTACTTCTTGGGCAAGTTAGTTTTAGCAGTTTTGAAAAGTTTTTAGAAGTTCTATCCCTGAAAAAGAGGAGCACAAACTATTGCAGGCTATTCTGTGACTTGTGCTTAGAATACCTTGGTGGACACTTCTGACTTGTGCTTGAACTACTGGAAAGGCTTTTGTACTAGTGGCTTCAACTAGGCTGAATAAGAAAAGACATCAGAGTTCTATATAAGGCCAAAGATGCAGATAACAATGGTGGAGCCAGTAGAAGTGAAACATGACTATTACATTACTAGAACTAAATGCTAAAGGACTTGTGCTGGGCTTGTGCTAGAGGCCTATGAACTAGAGGCCAGAGAACTAGGCAAGAGAAATAATAGAGAAGAAAGTTAGAAAGTTATATAAAGCAAAGCTCAAGTGTGCAAGACTGGAAAATCCAGGCTATAGCACTGATCCCTTTTATATGTTACAGATATGCACACAGACCATGTAGATCTGCCTATTCTAAACTACTATACAGTAAGCCATCCAGTGTCAATAAAGGAGCAGGGACCTAGAGATATATAAGGCAGAACATAAGGCTATAATAAAGTATGGTGTTATAGCCTAGACTAGTCTAAACCTGTGATATGTGAAAGAGTGAAATAATAAGAATTACCATGGTCATATGGTGTGACAATGTGAAAAGTACAAGTAAAAGTGAAAAGATGGTAAAAATAAAAAGAATAAAAAATATACATTATAATAAAAAGCCTCTATTCTAAAGGCCAGGTAAACTAAGGTAAGAAACAAGAGAGCAAGACTGGGG
>JBBPJW010000491.1:0-28428 GCA_038088935.1 Pulveroboletus aff. viridisquamosus
ATATCTATTAAAAATATATATTAATACCCATTAAAATTCAACATTAAATTACCTATGCCCTTTTCAAGAATTTTTCTCTTTGTGTTCATGGTCTCTCCAGCCTAACATAAATGGCAAGTTAATACTATAAATATTTTTACAAATATACATGCCCTAAATTTCATATCTGATAATAGATCAAAAATCTAATACATATCATTTAGATAATATAATGTAAACAAAATTAATACTTAACCCACTGTATATGGCTTTAAATTAGAAAAAATCTGGAAAATATTAAATACTGCATATAAAAGCTTCAAAGTAAAAACTAACTGTCTATTCAAATTATGATTAAAATTTCAAAAAACATCAAATCAAATCTCACATTCTAGATATTTATTGAAAAACAAATGTAAAAAATAAAAATGTATTTCAAAGCACAATATGCTTACATCCTATTCAAATATCACATAAAAAGCACAAAATCAAGCAGCATCAATATCATACTTACCAGCTAAAAGTATAATAATTTTTAAACCCATTATTAAAAACATAGTAATTAGCAAGATTTTTACATCAAATAAATATTAGACTACTTACTTTCTATCAATGGGGAAGCAGCAGCAGCAGCAGCATGGTTATCAGTAGCATTATCATTTCAAATCCACATCACACCACTTACATACTATCAATGGATAAGTAGCAGTAGCCATGGTTATTAGCAGCATTCTTATTTCAGATCTGCATCAGACCACTTACAAACTATTAACAGGAGAGCAGCAGCAGCCATGGTCATTAGCAGCATTCTTATTTTAAACTCACACCAGATTACTTACTTCCTATTAATGAAAAAGCAGAAGTAGCCATGGTCATTAGCAGTATTCTTATTTCAAATCCACATCAGAGCATTTACATACTATTAATGGGAAAGCAGCAGCAGTCATGGTCATCAGCAGCATTCTTATTTCAAATCCACATTATATCACTTACATACTATCAATAAAAGAGTAGCAGCAGCCATGGTCATTACCAGTATTCTCATTTCAAATCTACATCACATCACTTACATACTATCAACAGAAGAGCAGCAGCAGCCATAGTCATCAGCAGTATTCTCATTTTGAATTCATATTAGACCACTTACTTCCTATCAATGGGGGAGTAGCAGCAGTCATGGTTATCAGCAGCATTCTAACTTTAAATCCACATTAGACCACTCACTCTCTATCAATGGGAATGCAGCAGCAGCCATTGTTATTAGCAGCATTTTCATTTTTATTTCACATTAGATTACTTACATTCTATTAATGAAAGAGTAGCAGCAGCCATAATCATTAGCAGCATTCTTATTTCAAATCCATTTCATATCACTTACATACTATCAATAAAAGAGCAGCAGTAGCCATGACCATTAGCAGCATTCTTGTTTCAAATCCATATCATATCACTTACATACTATCAATGGAAGAGCAGCAGTAGTCATGGTTAGCAATAGCATTATCATTAAAATTTACATCACATTACTTACATACTACCAATGGAAGAGCAGCAGCAGCCACAGTTATTAGCAGCATTTTTACTTCAAATCCACATTAAACCATTTACAAACTATTAATGGGAAATCAGAAGCAGCCATGGTTATCAGTGGCATTTTTATTTCAAATTCACATCATATCACTTACTTCCTATTAGTGAGAGAGCAATAGCAGCCATGGTTATCAGCAGCATTCTTATTTCAAATTCACATTATACCACTTACTCTCTATTAATGAGAGAGCAGCAGTAGCCATGGTTATCAGCAGCATTCTCATTTTAAATCCATATCACATCACTTACTTCCTATCAATAAAAGAGCAGTAGTAGCCATGATTATTAGCAGCATTCTTATTTCAAATCCATATCAGATTACTTACTTCCTATCAATAGAAGAGTAGTAGTAGCCATTATTACCAGTAGCATTTTCATTTCAAATTCATATCAGACCACTTACTCTCTATTAACAGGAAGCAGTGGTAGTTATTGCCATTAGCAGCATTCTCATTTCAAATCCACATCAGATCACATACTTCCTATTCATGAAAGAGCAGCAGCAGCCATGGTTATTAGTAGCATTTATAATTCAAATCCATGTCAAACCACTTACTCCCTATTAAGAGAAGACAGCCATGGTCATTAGTAGCATTCTTATTTCAATTTCACATTACACAACTTACTTCCTATCAATGAAAGAGCAGCAGTCATGGTCATTGGTAGCATTCTTATTTAAATTCCATATTAGATCACTTACATACTATTGATAAGAGAGTAGCAGTAGCCATGGTCATTAGCAGCATTATTATTTCAAACCCATATCAGATGCACTTGCTTTCTATTAATGGGAGAGCAATAGCAGCCATGGTCATCAGTAGCATTCTTATTTCAATTCCATATCAAACCATTTACTTTCTATTAATGAAAGGGCAGCAGCAGCCATGGTCATTAGTAGCATTCTCATTTCAAATCCACATCACACCACTCACATACTATCAATGGGAGGGCAGCAGCAATCATGGTCATCAGTAGCATTCTCATTTCAAATTTATATCATACCACTTACATACTATTAATGGGAGAGCAGCAGTAGCCATAGTCATTAGTAGCATTCTTACTTCAAATCTATATCAGACCACTTACTTTCTATCAATCAGAGAGCAGCAGCAGCCACAGTCATTAGTAGCATTCTTATTTCAAATTCACATAACACCACTTACTCTCTATTAATGGGATAGTAGCAGCAACCATGGTCAATAGCAGCATTCTTATTTCAAATCCACATCAAACCACTTACAAACTATCAATGGAAAAGCAGCAGCAGCCATGGCCATTAGAAGTACTCTTGTTTCAAGTCCACATTAGATCACTTACTTCCTATCAATGGAGAAGCAGCAGTAGCCATAGTCATCAGTCACATTCTCATTTTACATCCACATTACACCATTTACATACTATTGATGGAAGAGTAGCAGCAGCCATGGTCATCAGCAGCAATCTCATTTCAAATCCACATTAGACCACTTACATACTATCAATGGAAGAGCAGCAGCAGCCATGGTTATCAGCAGCACTCTTATTTTAAATCTACATTATATTACTTACTCTCTATTAATAAGAAAGTAACAGTAGCCATGGTTATCAGCAGTATTCTCATTTAAACATTAGACTTCTTACTTTCTATTAATGGAAGAGCAGCAGTAGTAATGGTCATTGTCAGCATTCTTATTTCAAATCCACATCAGACCACTTACTTTCTATCAATGGAAGAGCAGTAGTACCCATGGTCATTAGCAGCATTCTTATTTCAGATTTATACAGACCACTTACTTTCTATCAATGGAAGGGCAGCAGCAACCATGGTCATTGGCAGCATTCTTATTTCAAATTCACA
The DNA here is from genome assembly GCA_038088935.1 of Pulveroboletus aff. viridisquamosus. Classification (NCBI taxonomy): domain Eukaryota; kingdom Fungi; phylum Basidiomycota; class Agaricomycetes; order Boletales; family Boletaceae; genus Pulveroboletus; species Pulveroboletus aff. viridisquamosus. Next base: position 3,407 of record JBBPJW010000491.1, read on the forward strand.
TTAGACCACTTACTTCCTATTAATAGAAGAGCAATAGTAGTCATGATTATCAGCAACATTCTTATTTCAAATCCATATCAGACCATTTACTTTCTACCAATGGAAGAGCAGCAGCAGCCATAATCATCAGCAGCATTCTCATTTCAAATCCACATCATGCCACTTACAAACTATCAATAAAAGGGCAGCAGTAGCAATAATTATTTTCAGAACTCTTAATGCAAGTTCACATTAAACCACTTACTTCCTATTAGATGAAAGAAAAATATACATTAATGTTATTAGTATTATTTAATCATTTTATTCTCTTTAAATTTTCATCAACTAAAATCTCACCAATGTATATGGAAACCAAGCTGCCAGTGACATTTCAAATTCATTTTCATCATCATCAATTGCCCCCTTCTCCACATAAGGCACCAATACACTACATTACATCAGTGAATACATTTTTCACACTCAATGGCTGTGTTACTTACTATTTAATTGCATATTCCACACATAACAAGATATTCATTTCTTGTGCTGTAACCAGCAGCATCTGCAGTGACACATTATCTAATGCAGCTGCAGTCTCTTCCAACAATACTCTGCATCCCATATTAGATGTATCCATGTCTAATAATATAATTAATTGTTCAGAAAATAACCAACATTATACATCCACATACCATTCAACTTCGCAAATCTCCTTGGGGCATACTTCATATTGCACAGATCTCCCCATATATTCCTCTTGGCAAAGGCCTCTTCAGCACATTTTCTTTGCCTTGCAACTTGTTCCTCTACAGGCAGGTACAGATCTTCAAACTGGAATCCCAATGCATAAAGTGCATCACATTTTGTAAAAACTACCACAACTGGCACTGGTAAACATGTCAATCAACTTACAAAATATCATCCTAAACAAGTTGTCACCTTTTCTAGTGTCACATTCACCAAAGAATCTTTCCTCTGCCACAGTAATAGCACGATGAAGTTGATCCATCGGAATACAGTACCTACTTATCTTAAAGTAGCCAATACCCAACTCAATATACTCACTTACCATATCGCATGGATCTGCTCCCTAAGAATAGTCGTAGTCGTATATTTTCTAATAAACTCCTTCATCTCCTGAAATTCGTCCTCACGACCTGCCTCAAAACCAGCAGAGTCATGGAACACAAATTTATCATTGCTCTTGAAAATCATCTCATGATTGATATTATGCAGTCCACGCTGTAAAATATAGGTTTTCTCAATGATAATACAATCATATTTGTATAAATACTTACCTCCCTGCACCCTTCAATAGTAAGATCGACCTGATCATCTGTCAACGAGATACCAATATGCTACAGCTTGATCAACTAAACCTTTTCTCCTCGATCATTGTAGATCTCCGGTTCTTCTGTCGAGTCACAGATTCTCTGAAGGATCGTTGTCTTTCCAGCATTTGCCCTCCCGATGACAAGAATCCTAAATCTCCCGAATTTCCTCATAAGGTCTGGGTCAACATCCTGCATAAAGTGGGAAATATTCGCAGGCTCTCCCCCGGTAGGGTCCAGGTCAACGTGTTGCACAAGGTACGAATCATTCGCAGGCCTTCTCCTAGAGATAAGAGCTTGGAGCCGCTCTAATTTTTCCTTGATTTGCTTCTTTAAAGTTGCCTTCATTGTGGAGGTGGTTAGTAAAGCTGAAAGATAAGTGGAATGCGACTGATTGCTGGGGACGTGGTGGTGAGTCCGATCGATGGATGACGTGGGAGTGCTAGTGGCTGCTGACTGCTAGATCCCACGCCACACAGGCGTTGCCCAAACGTCAGTGGCCCTGGCACTCACGGAAACGAATGGTACTTGCATTGAACCTGGTTTCGGATGGGAAGAAGACACTGCGCACTGTTCGTAAGTGTTGGTGACCGTAGCGGAACAACAACAGTGTATTTCTGTGGCTGTGCAAGTAGTGGGAAGAGGGGATCAACTTCTCAAGCGCCCTCCCCCGTTCCACGTTCTCGAGCATCCCGTCTTGTTAAAAAAAAAAAAGATCAAAACTCCAAGCTGAGGACATAATTACGTATCTAGTGGTGATTGTGCATACGCGTCGCGAAACGTTGGCGTCGATGTCTAGAAACGCTCCGTACACTTGAAACGATAGTTGCCATTTGCGGTGCGGAGCCAAGTGTCGCATAGCGGCAAGCTAGTGTTAATCGAGCCCTGATACTGGCCGTCTGGCGCAAGTACAGATCATGCTTTGAGAACGTGAACGAGAGACACGTATGACTGCAGCAGACATGACGGAAAGAGGACGAGATGCGACGAATGACGATGCAAACTGCGCCAGACAGCAGCAATAACCGAGCACCATATTCGCCTGCTACTCTTTTGGTGGCAGTTATCGTACTCCGTGAAGTAAAAGACCAGTGATGGCTCTGACAGTCCGCGTCGATGATCGTTATTGTCGTTCGACTCGCAAAAAGGTCTTCTCAGATGAAACGGATGAGACGTCAACGCGCTTGGTAGTCATAGAAGACGTTCGTGATTCGTTTTGAGGGCGACCTTATGAATAACAATCAGTCGTGTGCAACAAGTTGTTGATACAGGCAGAGAAAGAGATGGGGACACCCAAAGTACCGTTGAGTAGATTGGAACCCGCAGTACATGCTCGACCATCGACAACGATGCCGATCACGTTGTACGACCGGGGAAAGAGAACCGGGGTGGGGGCACTTAGAGCAAAGCGCCTCCTTGCCCAGCTGGACGAATGGCCGCGATGGTCCTGAAGAACATGGGACTTGGGAAAGTGATATGACTCTTTGTTGAGCTTCTCCCAAAAGTTTATTTTACTATCTCGGTCATCTTGGTTGCTTCGCATGCTTGAGACGTCGGGAGAGGACATGCGATGTTGCTACTTCCATTCATCAATGATGTGGTAGTTGATGGACGGCATTTGCCGAAACAGGTAATGAGCGTGCTGGCGCGGTCGCGCAGGTCCACAGCACAACTCATCGGACACCATCAGTCAAGCTTTGTCTCTCTCATATTTGGGGGCGCCGCAAGCAACTTGGACGGGTCCCATGGCCGCGTGGACTGTCTCAGAACTTGCCAACTGGGACGGCCGTCTCGACCAGCATCGACAAAACTCAAAGTGGCGCCGTTCCGCATCCACACTTGCTCGGGATTCACATCATACTCCCTTTGAAAGCCACTCCCTGGAAGTTTTTCAGTCTCCCGCCAGGATTTTAGACCAGAAACGCGCCGAGAAGTCTGCTTCTCGTCCTAATCGCGAGGTACGCACTTTCTTACCTCTCCGCTCCTGTCTCCTGCTCACTTCAAATCGCGTGCACGATAGCGCGAGTCGTTGGCGAACGCGACTGAAAGTACACGACATCAAAGTCGTGTTGATACCACATTGAATTCCTTGGGTGACATACATCATGGCCATCGCCACTCTATCTCAGTAGGTCTTCCCCTCTTTGTTTCATCTGTCCGTCCTTCTTCACAGTGCACGCAGCATGGCGTTCCAAGTCTTGCACTACCACCACCTCCTTCCATCACATCGTCAAAGTCGTCCCACTTCACCCCTAATTCATCCGTACTTGCTTCTCGTTTCCACACTTCACGACCTTCGTCACGCGAACACGTCGCGACGTTGCAACGCTCGCCGACGACTGAAGCAGATGTCATAGATCTCACCATTGAAGATACAAATTCTGAAGATGAACAGTCTAGCTGCAAAATATTGGTCAGTTATTGGTTCCGGCCCGATCAAAATCCGGAGTGTCGTTAATGATCATCGCCATCTTTGTACAGTCCCCCAGTATCATGCATTCCAGCGACGACTATCCTGATCCCGGTCCAAGCCGACGACCTCCATCGTTACAGCCAGGCCCCCCTATACCTCCAGAACAATCCCTTTTCACACGCTCTCTACCCCCTAGGAGACGTACCCGAGTGTACATTGATTGTGTAGCAGTTCCCACGTTCCCGAAAGGGTTGACCAAGGCCGATTACCAGCCAGTGTTCGGTCATTTTGCTATGTCACTGCCGAGGTCCACCAGCAGCGGGACGCTAGAAGGCTCCGCTGTCTCTGAACCCCTGGTCACAAAAGAATCTACCCCGTCTCGGAAGCGGAACGGTAAAGAACGTGAGCGTGACGTGGCTTCTTCTCCCGGGCACGCGCGATGCACGCCTGGCGATGTGGATGCAGCTCCCAGTGCATATCTAGATGCGTTTCTTGAGGACACATTGATTCCTCTCCATGATGACGACATGGATCTCTCACTCGCCACTCTGGGCCTCGCGACCAACACCCGCTTCCATTTTGCTCATCTGTGGCGAGGGTACGTATCAAGGCTTCGGGAGGAGACTGAGTTCGACTGGACGTTTGAATTCAGTCTGTTTGGAAAAGCGTGCACTTGGGTTCGGTCGGTGGATTTATCGTCGCCTCGCAATCCCGGGACCGCCAGTTTTGTCTCCAGTGAGCAGCTACGGTCCTGGGAATTGGTTCCACCACACAGTACGCCCAAGGAGAAGAGCTCGGAGCCTGTTTCGGTTGAACAGGCCGACGCGACGGGTGGTCATGCCGTCGCGGAGGACGGTGCCAATCATTTGTCACTTCCGGACGATGCTCTACTTGCCTCGACCGTCACATTTGACCCGGCGCTCTCTAATTCGCCATTATCCCAAAGTCTATCTTCAACGGCCGTTGACATGGATCATGACATGAGCCAGTACTTCAATGGATTGTGTGATTCTCCGAACAGACACGCCCCTCGCTCACAACCTGCTCCGATGCAAGCGTCTCACCCTCATCTACTCCAATTCACAGGTGATGCTCAGATGGATCCGTTTGAATTGGGCTTTCCGTCCTTGGAATTTGACACCCGACTGGCAGACACAAGTAGCCACGAGTGCTTCTTGGGAGTACCTCCGAGTCCTGCTACGGTGGATATAGAATCATTGATCGTTTCCGGGCTTGCCCCCGATCCACCCTTCGAACCTGTGAACGGCTTTACAGCCTCACCGAGTGACCTCTTCGCTCGACACTCTCCCCCTATGGATGGATGGTCGTTTGAACAGGGAGAGAGCCGCATGCTAGACAATGGTTCCCCTCCCGACAACCACGTTGCCTCTGCTGCTCCTAGCACCATCGATCCTTCTCTTCTCGATGCAGAGCGACATCAAACGTCATCACGGTCACCTAAAGACACGTCTTCGAAGCGGCGGTCAAAACTACCAGAACCTATCATTTACGTTCGTCGATCGATTGACTCTTCCAGTCTACCTTTGATATCAGGGAGACGGCCAGTGCAGATCAAATACCGTGATTCAGGGGCCTCTTTGGCAACCCCCTCGACCCAATCACCATCCAAGCAGGCGTCGTTGAAACCTGTGGAGTATGCTACTGAACCGTCTGTGAGTGACACGAACGATTCCCCCCAAGTAAAGAGACCCTCGGTACCTTCGCGCAAGTTACGTGAATGTCTTGCTGCACACGACTCCGATTCCGATTACATCCCCGAAATCTCCAAGCCCGGCTCCGTGGCCAAGTCCAAGTCCAAACACCCAAGTGTCAAAGACAAGAAACCGTCCACCGAGCGCCAAGGCACAGGCGCTACGATCGACTTGACAAAGACGTGCTGTCATCAGTGTCGAAATCGTTCCATTAGACCCAAGATGTCGTGTTCCAATGACGTGGGTGGACGCGTGTGTGGAAAACGGTTCTGTAATCGATGCATTCTTTACCGGTTGGTCTATTCAATTTCGATTATGCTCACCTCACCGTTTTTCCTGATTGAACTTGCGCGTTTTTTTTTCTTTTGCATCTTCGTGTGGGGGCATGCCACACCCTGATCCCATTCGCTGAATGCTGATGATTAGATATCCCGACATCACGTTTGACGAACACAGCGCGAGCTTCTTGTGCCCGGCGTGCACGGGTACGTGTAATTGTTCGTTCTGCTCGAGGAACAGAGGCGAAAAATTCGTCTCGATGAAGCTCGGACGACTTGCAACTTCGATACTCAAGACCCAGGTGACGTTCGTGCGGGACAGTGGCGAGGCGTTCGACCGTCCGCGGTCACCACTTCGAAAGGACGCGGGCGTGGTGACGCAAGAACCGCAGTCCCATTTCTGGGCGCACGTGTACGGGTTGGAAGGCGAGCGAATGGGGAGCGCGTTCATGACGCGCGAGCACATGGACCGTCTAGATGCGCGCGGACCGTCCAAGCCGCCTTCAGTCGCAAAGGAGACGCTGCAGCCACCGTCAACAGTGATCAAGGCGAAACCGCGACGGCGGGAGAAGAAGAGGGGGCCGCGCGTGTTTATCGGGTGTCCACTGCCATCTTGGAAAGTCCGTGCGGTGCGCGATCTCGAGCCGAGCGTGGATGTGGAGACGACTAGGAGCAGTGATGGACGACCGGCCGCCTTTAGTGAACCGTCTTGCAGGCGTCGGTGTTACATTGGCGATCGTGCTGCGCTGCACGAGCGATATGGACGGATGCCAGGAGGGGCTACCGGAGCGACGCCTCCGGCAATCTCGGACAGAAGTCGGACACCGGTGTCCGAGGTGGAGATGGACGACTGGCCACAGCCCGAGGTGGGGAAGTGGTGTTCGTGGGCGCCGTCTCTGCTCCTGCCCCTCCCCTTGCCCCCACCGCCCCCGAGCACGGCCGTCCCTGGGTGCGTGCCGGACCCGTTTCCATCGGTGGGAGAACCGCGTGGTCTAGGGGCGGGGCCTGATGGTGGTGTCGTGGGAGAGGACACGGGGGCTGTTGGGCTGCAGGTGAGCGTGAGCACGTGCCGGAGTTACATGGACGTGGACACGGATGTGGTCGGTGACACCGGTGTCGATGTCGGCCTCGGTGTGGGTATCGGTGCCGCTGCAACCGTGGGCCAGCAGGCGTCGGGGCTAGAGTCGATGGCGCAGGAGCTTTCCGAGGAAGACGTGGCGCGAGCAATCAGCGCGGCGCTCGCGGCGCTGAATGCCCCGCTGTCCGCCTAAGGCGATGTCGTCGTATTTACTTGTGTTCTCTAATCGTTTTTTCCTCTTCTTTTTTACCGGGTCAACTAGTCACGTTCTACTCGTGTGAGGCATCATTGTCTTGTTTATACACAGACCAATGCTCCCCCCCCTTGTTTTTCCCTTGGTTTGACTCACAGGTGGACGACGATGGGTGTGGGCAGGACGAGATCGGGAGAGTAGCGTAAGGAGGGAAAAAGGGAGGGCGATGTTTATTCGATCCAAGGTACACATACGATACACACGAAAAACGTCCACCCCGACGAGCGTCAACACATGTGCGTGCGCGTGAAGAAACCCAGGGGTGGTCCGATATGCGCAGTACCCAACGTGATCGCGTTACCTTGCCTACACACCCAACGAAAATCACATCTAAAAAAAAAAAAGGGTGGCGTTGATGGTGGCGTGAGAGGGGACAGGAAGAGGATCCACATACCAGCCACATCCAAAACGCCTCCAACTTATTTTTGGGCGGCGGGTCGTCGTACCTGTCGTTCGCGGTCAGCGTTTTGTGACCCACTTTTTTTGTGCGGAGGGGGGGACAACGCACGTCATGGCATCGAACTCGGCCAAGTTGGTGACAAAGTCCATCTCGTCGGCCTTGACGATGGGCACGCGCATGAAGATCTTGGCGCCAACGTACAGAATGGGGAAGAATATGATCGGAAAGTAGTCTGTGACGAACGTCGCGGTGCTCCAGTTACCCTTGAGGAAGACCTCCCAAGCGCTGAACTGGCGGGGAGCAGTCGGTCGGTCAGTCACCCCTCTTCCAGAACGGTAAACCGGGCCTCACGCCCTCCGACGCACAAAGAGAGTGAACGCGTTCGCTCCAACGCAATACCACGCGACATACGGCTGTCCCCACGGCGCAAACGGGAGACTCCTCCTCTCGATGCCTTGCGCTTTCAGACCGCTGTAGAATCGGAGATACGTCACACCGATGCCGAACCAGGTGACGAGGCCAGCGGTGGCGGAGAAGTTGGAGAGCCAGGTGAAGACGACGCCAGAAGAGGTCCCGAGCGTCATGTACGCGAGGAAGGCGAAGCAGGAGCAGATGCCGACGGCGACATAGGGCAGCCCGGAGCGCGTCGTGCGTTTGAAGAATTTGGGCGCACTGCCGGTGGCAGCGAGACCGTCTGGAACGAGGGTGCAGTGTGAATGAGTCGTGGGAGAGAGATCGCTGAAGGGGGCATCTGCCTACATAGACTACGTGATGCGAGGTAGAGGTCACTTGAACTAGCCGACCAGGCGGAGGTCAGAATGGCGGCGTTGATGATCTAAAAGACGTGTCAGGCTCGACAGGAAGCGTGCATCCTCTGACATCTATCGTACCGAAGGAAGGACCTTGATGCCGGCTTCATTGAAGGCAATGACGAACGGCGAGGCAGAGGCATTTCCGGAGTTGAGATCGAGTAGCGGGTTGGTGGATGGGACGAGTAAACCGATAATGAACACGCCACCGATGTAGAATATCAAAACACGGATATAAACCCTCTTGATCGCTTTTGGGATGTTCCGGCGAGGATTCCTCGCTTCAGCGGCAGCTATCTAGCAATAGGTCAAGCGGGGCAGTAAGGGCTACGGCGAAACAACGAACGGCTACTGCTTCAGTGCCAAGGTACGCGAACGCGGCTTGGGTGGCCACGCTGCAAGTGCCGAGGAAATGGCCTTTTGGACCAGTGATCCCGTTGTAGTCTGTGAACGGTCCTGGATTCTTCCAGTATCTGAATCCGATGCGATCATGGTTTGGACCTCCTCCCAAGTCAACGACGATACCAAGAATGATCATTCCCGTTATTGTGATGACTTTTATTGAGCTAAATCAAGTGTGAGGCACGAAGCAGACGGAAACAGATACTTGGATCACCTGAACCAGAACTCGGCCTCTCCATATGCACCTGCGGCGGATTCTGAGAAGAAGGACGAGAATCACGGATAAAATTCTCACCGACTCCGAGCGCATTAATGCCGATAGCAACGACCAGGCACACGCTAATCCAGACGGCAGGACTGGTGGTCGAGTCCCAATAACTGATGATGGTCGCCGCCGCGGACAACTCGGCTAAAACACGTTGAGCATCCAGTTTTTCAAGTCTCGTGATACAGACCAGGAAGGGTGAGCTACGGTGGGAGGGTGAGTGGGGAGTGCAAGGTGTGGCGGTGAACGAGTCTTACGGTCCATCCATACCAATAATTCCAACCAGTTGCAAAAGCAAAGCAGGGATCGATGAATCGCTCAGCGAGCTTGATGAAGCCTCCGGGAAGGGGCAGGAAAGCGGTCATTTCACCGAGACAAAGCTGTGACGAGGTGTTGAGCACTGTGAGCGCATGATTGGTGGAAAGAGACGGAGACCATGGTAGTAAAACAAATCGATCCAATGAAAAGGTAAGCTAGGAGGATACCAAGGGGACCGCCGTTCTTGAGGGAGGAGGCTGTTCCAAGGAAGAGACCAGTGCCAATGACACCACCGATACTGGATACGCGAGTCGGCTCGGGATGGAACAGTGTGCGCAGAGAGGGCACGTTACCTGATCATGGCGACATGACGGTTCTTGAGCTTACGATGGAGAGTGGTATGGACTTCGGGGGCGGCCACTTGATCCTCGACGAACTTGACGTCGGTGTCGTAGACCACTTTCGGTTCGTTGGTGCCCTCGTCTGAAGCCATGATGAACGAAGGAGTCGCAAAGGGATGCGAGAGCGAAAAACCGTAGATCGTGGGTTACCAGGCTTTATTGGGAGTCCATGCTCTGATGTCCGGAACAGGATGGTGTCCCTGACCAGCTGGTCCCCGTGTGGACGCCGATAAGGGCTGTGCCCTGTTGAATGTTCCCAACGTCAGAAATTGAGCCCACACGACTGCGTCCGGTTGAGTGGCCTTGGCTTCAGCCGGGCGTCTCGTGCATTTCCGGAACCCACATGGAACTTGACGACAGGTGCCATTGTGAACACCATCCAACACTCGAGGCAGTCAGGCTTGACGCCAGTGAGTTGGTGTCGAGTGATCCTGATCCGTTGAGCGTTTCGGACTAGGCCAAGTTGAGGACTGTCTCCACCGGGGTCCGAGTCGACCTGCGTGATCCGGATCGATATCACATATCGACCTGGTGGGGCACCCGAGTGCCCGACACCATCGTCTGCTGCGACGTTGAACCTCGCCGGTCGGTAATATGGATGTGCCGTGTCATGGGAGCCGGGCAAACCCTTCACTTCTGGTCTTTATTTGTGGGAGTTAAGCGGAGAACGCATGAGGATGTGGTCTCTATCACAGCTGAGAAAGCAACGATGACAAGCTTGCGTTCCGGTGACCAGCACAAGACGCTCGCGCCTCCGTTCACTTGGACCGCTGATCGCCGCTCGCCATGACAGTCGATGGCCGCTGCGCACAGCCCACCGTGGTCGTCCTATCACCCCACACATCACCGCCCAAAAATCATCCCGGACGGGTACTCACCCAGTCCAATTGCGGCACCTTGTCTCCGCACCACCTACCCTACGCACGTATCACCGCAGAGCGAAAATGTCCCCCGACAGTGCTATTTCGCTTCTACGTGGCGTCGACGCTTACCTGTTTGACGTGTTCGGGACGACGGTCGACTGGCTCACAACCGTGAAACGCGAAGTCGCCCGCCAGAGCCATGGCGCGCTCCGTCAAGGTACGCCCCAAGCGCATCGTCGTGCGTTGCGCTCCCACCCAGCACTCACAATCACTCCAACCTCGCCCTCGCTCGCGGTGCAACCATTGCCATGGTGAAACATCCACGATGCGTGCAAACTCGACAGACCAGGGGGAAGGGGACGCCTCCGACTTTGCGCGCGAATGGCGACAAGGATATTTCACGAACATGTGAGCCGTGTTCTGCACCACCTCGGGTGCCTCTCGACTGGGATGTTCCTCTGACGTGACGCCGCTCGCACGGATCCATCGCTTCGCTTCCAGTCGCAACGTACACGCAGGTAGCGAGGGCAGCCTCAACACCGACGTCGCCCATCGACAGGCAAGTGTTGCTTTCAACACATGCGCCCCGCACACCGGACGCCACCGTTCTCACTCAGGGACGACAATGACCATGTATATTTAACCGCCAGATACTCGATGGAATGCTCGCGTCCCCACGCTGGTCTCACCTGGCCACGGTCTGGGACGAACCCGCGCGCCATGGACTGGTACAGGTTTGGCACGACCTAGACAGTCAGCACACGCACACCTGCTCCCTTCGTCGCCCCCCTAATCCATCCTACCCACAGCGTATGACGACACCGTCCCCGGCCTCGCTGAACTCCGCAATTCCGGGTTCGTCGTCGCCCTATCAAACGGAAACTACAGACTGCTGGTCGACCTGGTACGCCAGGGTGGAAACCCCCCCACCTCCTCGTCAGCTGATCCCCTCCCGCTGGTCACGTGACAACAGGCAAAGAACCAGCACCTTCCCTGGGACGGCATCCTGTCGACCGAGTTCTTTGGAACGTATAAACCGTACGTGTCGATTTCGCGATCCTCCTTGACGAGACGCTCGACCAGTTCCGCCGCTGGGGAATACTCGCAGGGCGAGCCAAGCGTACCTCGCTGCATCGTACCACCTCGGCATTCCCCCCGAACGCATCGCCATGGTTGCAGCACACGTCTGGGACCTCGAAGGCGCCGCGCGTGCCGGACTCAAGACGGTATACGTACCGCGCCCCGCAGAAGGCGATCGCGAGATGAGGGAAAACACGCGAAGCAAGGCGGAGGGAGGGACCGTCGACGTGGTGGTCAAGGATTTCAAGGACCTCGCCGCGCTCGCGGCCGAGGCGAGGAAATAGGGGAAAAAAAAGAGGCCTAGTGTCATGCTGTATGATAGTGTGTGCGAGAACCCCAGCGACGTTTCGTGTCTTTTGGACCACCTTTTTTGACCTCTGAGCGCCAATGTCTCCATCAAGAGTGATCAACACCCAGACATGGTTTGGGGACAACATGATATCAAACATACACCTCACGAACGCCTGAAACGATCGAGGGCAGATGGCTCCCTGGGCTTCATCTCCCCCTTTTCGATCCCCTTCGCAACCCGTCTCTCTTCCCTCTGTTTCTCCAACTTGGCACGAATAGCGACCTAGAACCCAACACGCCTCAAGTCCGACGTTGACCAAAGGTCGCAGCAGGGACGTACGCACCGCAGTAGGGTCAATCACATTCTTGCGCTGCTTTCTCAAATACCTGAAACGAACCCCCCCGTCCGTCTTCTTGTCAGCTCACGGCGGCGGGCGGGGAGGACCGACACGCACCGCTTCAGACTCTTGCCTTTGCCACGCATCCTCCTCTTCTCCCGTTCCTCCCTCGACCTCGCCCTGCGCTTCTCAGCACCGTCCGCATCGGCGTCGGCGTCGGCATCGCTCGCAGCATCATCGAGTTGCGTTTCGTCCGCCTTGCCTTGCACACGCAACCGCTCCAACCGCGGCAGCCGCGCAAAGGACACATCATGCTCCTCACGCACCGCTGTCGTCAACTTGACCGCCGGCGCCATCGACCCCACAAAATCCGGATCAAGCGCAATCATGTCCGGTTGGATCTAGGGCACGAGGTGTTTCAGCGAGGCGGGAACGCGCGCGCACGGTCTCCTGGGAGATCGCTCACCTTGTCCAACAGTCCCTTGACCTCGCGTTCTTGGCGCCGCTTCTTGTTTTCAAACGGATCGGCTTCGTTGCTGTCAAAGTTCGGCTCGCCCGAGCCCGGTACGAGAAGGTTGGAAAGACCGGCATGGTGTCCAACCGTGAGCACGTCCTGGAATGGACAAAACCGTACCGACGTGAGCGGTCGGTGCGGTATCGGGTGCGTGAGATAAAGCGGAGGCGCTGCTTTTCCAGCGAACGGGGTTTGGATCGACGGTTTCACATACACCTGTGACGACATCAGAACCGACCAAACGCTTACCCAGGACAGTCGGGGGGAAAAAAAGCAGCGCACGTTCACGCTTCCACCGGTTGCAACCGCCAACGCGCCCTTGGCACTCCACTCGAGCTCGGCACTACCCCCTCTCGTCCTCCACTCTCTCACAGCACCCTTCCAGTTTCGACAGTCCCAGACTTTGACAGTGCCGTCTGCACCGGAAGACGCCATGTAACGGCCTCCGGTACTAGGATCGACGCTGAGACCCACGACAGGACCGAGATGAGCGAGGAGCTGGACGGCCGCATGGGGGAGGTTGGGGGTCCACAATGACACGACGCCGTTATGGTGCCCGAGATGGATGACGGCGTTGTGTCGGTTTTGAGTCATAGTTTGGCAAGCGCCCGCTTTCGTCCGGTGCTGTGCCACGAGTGTACCGGTGGACGTGTCTTGGTACTTGAGGTACCCAGAGTTGCCCTGTTGAAACAGACGTACAGAGGGGACAGAGAGTGGGCAATTGGTGCACTCACAACGCTGACGAGCAACCAGTGATAAGGGAGAAACTCGAGTCGCGTAGGTTCGATGTGAGACTTTAGTCTGTGCACCTCGACACCGTTTCGATCATAGATGAAGGCATATTTCTTTTGGGCGACCGCGAAAAACGACTGGTCCTGTAGGAACCTAGCAGCGACTGAGTACACGCGCTGGTGCACATCACCACCCGAACCGAGCCACATACGTTATATCCCGACAGGTCTCCTGTAACTGCAGCTCTGCATGAATCGTGCCCGTCTGCCAGTCGAACGTCGCCACGTGCCCATGGATCCCTACGATAGCCAAATGTCTATCTTGCCCCGACCGTCGTCAGATCCTCGGTCAAGCACGAAAAAAAAAAAGGGCCCTAAAAAAAAAAAAGAGAGAAAGAAAAAACGAACCTGCCATTCCTCGAATAGCGCGACCGATACGGTCCCCCGTCCAACACCCACTCCCGCCGGCCCCTCGCTGCTTCCCCCCCCGCCCCGCGCACGATCTCGTCCTGCGTCACCCGCCACGTCCGCTCCATCGCGTTCTCCGCCTGCATCAGCCCCGCGTCGGCCCCACCGGCCGTCGAGAGCAGTGCCGCGTCGTCGAGGAGCGCTTTGGTGCGTAGCGCGTGCGTGGCTTCACGGCGGAGCTGCGCCCGGAGTTTCACGTCCTTGACGTGTGCATATGGCGCGCGTTTCGGTGCGTCGTCCGCTGATACCGGGGGAGACGTCGCACGGAGGGATTTTGGCAGCGAGGTGTTCTGCGCGACGGACGCGAGTGTCCGATCGAGTGGGGAGGACGGGCCAGCCTTGGCAGATGAGGCGCCGTGCTTGCGTGTCCGTCCGTCGCCCTGTCGCTTCTTCACGTCGGGTTTGGTCTTTTTTTTCTTTGACAAGGAGCGTATCGCGTCTGCTTTGGCGAAGAGCGAGTCCATGGCGCCGCGTGCTTGGGTGATGTCTCGAATCTTCGAGAGTGGTTGCTTGGACGAAAAGACGTACCAACGCAGGTAGTACTAATTCAAGAAAGGAGAGGCGAGCAGGAGATTGTAATTATGACATATGGACAACCAGAAAACGCTCTTAGTAGGGTGACATCTCCCAGCAACGCACAAATAACTAAGATCAAACTTGGGAAAAGAGAAGGGAGCGTCCAGTCCTGAAACCCTATACGAGAAAAGGTAGGAAGAAAAAAAAAAAAAAGAACAAGAAAACTGTCCAGTTCTGTTCTACAGTCGCTGTCCCGTACTATTTCTTCCGATTGCATCTGAATTATAAGGGTCGTAATACCGTTCATGGTCGTCTCTATAAGCCGACTGTAGGCTGGCACTGCTTGCATTCCATGCCATGCTCGGGTTATCTTGCTGCAATGGTACAAACGCACTCGAGTTGGAAATCCGTGGGTCGTCAGTACGTCGGATCGAGGCATTGGTCGAACCCATGGCATACGCAGCTGATGGGTGCTGGCGAACTGTGGCACGCCGCCGCCGGGCAGCAGCAATACCAAAGAGCGCACCGACAATGCCAATGGCCGCGACAATACCAATCACAGCACCCACGATGGCACCCGTCTTTGAAGCAGAGCCGGTACTGCTTTGGTTGCTTGAACTGCTACCTTGCGCAGCAGCGTTGAGAGCGCTCGATGGGAGCTCACTGGCAGAACTGACAGGTTGTGTTCCGATCTGACCGTTACCGACGATGATCATGGTACCATTGCTGGGGATGCCGTTGACAACGACGAACAAGAGACAAGGACCAGGAGTGAGGATATTTGGGTTTGGAGGAGCCTGGGCGACGTGCAGCACATACGAGCCATCGCTGTTAACAGTGTAGGTATTATTCAGCTGCAGGAAGCGCTGGCCCATGTTCATGGCATGGGTAGTAAAGCCGCCGCGGGTGAGAACGACTGTGGTATTAGAAGCTGCAGCGTTCGATGCACCAGTGTATGACGTGGGAGGAACAGTGATGTTGAAGTATGAGCCACCATAGCTGAGAGTGGAGGGCATGCCGGTGGGTTGCGGACGGACAGAGGCGGAGAAGTAAGGTGGGTAAAAGATCTCGGCTTTGTATGTCGTGGGGAAGGCGGTGGTGAGATTGACGTCGATGTTGGGATTGGAGCCGGCGATCAGGACAGATGCATCGGGGAGAAGCATCGCGGAAGAGTGGTACAGGCGAGCAATGTTGGACGACCCAAGGCCAGCGTTCGACCAGCGACTGCCGCTCGGCATGTTAGGGTTGTAGATTGCGGGAGTGCCAATAGGGCCAGAAGCCAAGGACTCGCCATACGGCATGAGATTGAAAGAGGGTGTCCGGCCAGTCGACTGAGCGTATCCAGCAGTACCATTGATAGCGCCATTCACAACCAGCATAGTACCATCTGGTAGGATGATGAACTGACCCATAGTACGACCTTGGAGCATTGCGTCATCCTTCACATACGCAGGAGCCGAACCATCTTGGGGCTCGGGAGTGATGCGCTGGCAGTCTGCAGAGGCGGGGTAGGTCCAAGTGTTGTAGTTGGGGTATGAATAATTGCCCCAATACTCGTCAGGCATGTCGGATCCACCGCAGAAGAGAATGGTTGGGGTCCATTGGTTGGCAGGGGTTAAAGGCAACATGGCAACAGCACCAGATGCAGGGTACACACGCACGACATCGCCGGGCATGTTTGGCAAAGGTGTTTCAACGTTGGTGTCAGGATCCCAGATAACTGAATATAGATCAGTTTGATGAGTGTGATCGACCGAACTGGCACGTACTGGTGGAAATATTGGCTTGAATAAACATTTTTCCAGAAGGCAGAAGGAACGTGTGGGCGTAAGAATTGAGACCCGAGGTTTGAACCATGAATTGCATGAGGGTAGCCTGACCCCTGGAAGGATAAAACTCGTAGGTAGGCTCAGCTGCGCCTCCCTCAGTTGCTGGATCCGTGTTAGGGGTGTTCCTGTTGATGTAGCCGCCATTGACGAAGCCACCTATAATAGCAATGGATCCATCACCAAGTGCTTCCGCGGCGGAATACCAGCGTTGCTTTTGCATGGAAAGAAGGGTGGCATTGTCGAACCACTGACACTGGGAAGAGGCGAAGTTGTCGGAGTCGGTACATGGGTTGAGGATACGGATGGCCTTGGTACCGTCGTAATCTTGGTAGGTAGCGTCGTATGCACCTGTCCCGGCACTATTTTTGACAGAGCCAATGTTTCCACCAACGCCAACGGCGCCATTGCCGCCAAAGGTGACGAATGAGCCGTTGGGGAGATGCATTCCGGAGGCACAGAAAGTGTTTGTTAGCACGTCCATCACCTGAGCCTGATGCGTGTTTATGTCCCTGTTGGGCGATTGGGAACGAGGAAGGAAGACAACAGAGGGGGGCTTACCATACGGAACCCCATGCAGGATGACCGTTGATCTGGGCAGCGTTACCCTCGGCCTTGTCCAGGATGTAGACCTTTTCCGTGTTTCCGAGGAACATCTAGCGAGGAAAGTAGAAAAAAGAGAGACGAGGACGACAGGAAAAGACGGACCATCATCGCACTGACTTGCGTGTCACCCACTTCCACTATCGAGCCGCTCTTCTGAGCGATGACCGCGGCTGCCAGCCCCAGGGCGAGCCAGGAATGTGGGGAGAGCATGAGGGGAGTAAGGAGTGGGAATGTAGCCTGATCGAAATGAGCGTGCAGAGTTGAGTTTCCAGGCCGAGTGGGCCGTCTCCAGTTACCCTGGACAGTCGGAAAGTCCGCTTATATTGCTGATCGTCCCAGACCCCAGACGCATCGTCGTCCCTCCATTCTCCGTTCCCAAATTTCTCAGCTCCGGCCTCGTACGATGGTCGTTGTGCCCTACGTTCCGCACACTCGGTACCTTCGTGTTTCTGACGGGTGCCTACTCTTTGTTGATTTACCACACCGCCTTCTGTGGCCCATCATCAGAGCCGGAGTTCGACTCTAAAACCTTGAAGTGCAATTCATCTCGCGTCCCGCTGTCCCCTCAGCAGGCCTGCACCCCGCATCGTCTGACGGTCTCATGGAGCGTCCTCCCTCTGCAGCAAGGCAGGCGCGATTTTTGGTCGGAGACGCATATTCAAAGTACGCCAGTATGCTCACGATGTTCGGAGTCGGAATCTGAGAAACAAATCACTCCAAGAATAGAAACGCACGCGACGTCAACGAGCTCGGCGAGCTCGGCTGGGCCGCCGTGGGGCTGTGTCAGTGTCGACGCGTATCCTACTGCACCGCTCCACGTCCAGTTGCACACGGACGCGGCTAGTCAGGACATGCGCACTGGAACTGTATGTAAACATAGAGTATGGAGGTGCGTACGGTATGAGTTCGTGGGAGTGCGTCCAAAGATGTGCCGCAGACGCCCTGTGGAGATACGACGTCACGCGAGCGGTGAGTCCGGTGGCTCGCAAGAGACCAGGGCAGCTGAGGCTTATGATGGCGTTGTATAGCTGCCGCTGGACGCACTTTGACGTCGCGACCAAGTGCGCCTGATGCTCCCATCTGCCACCCACACTCGGGTCGCCGACGGTGGCGAGAGGGCCAAGGATTCCCAGCTACTCTCTCATCCCCTGTGCAGGGTCGTGAAGAGACGTGAACGCACAAACGAAAGCCCATGTACTGTGTTGTCTTCAGGAGCGCCGACCCCATGCTTTCGATGTATTCCCAACTAGGAGGTACATGGCAACCGTCCTCGGACCATCCCATCCCATCCCAGCGTAGCGGTAGATAAAGGAGCATCTCCTCACAACCGGAAGCTACGCAAAAGGACAAAGTCCTGTTCGCGTGCAAGTGCCTGTGACGTGGCAGGCAGGATGGGCGCACAGGGTGTACTCTGATCGGTCTCACTCGCGGTATCCATGAACTTCGTTCTATCAGAGCCCTCCGTCTTCCGGTCTTTCCCCCTCGGAGTGCACTGGGCCCAAAGCAATTCGGTTCGTGACTTTTGTGCCTCTCCCGGCCTCACGACCAGCGACGTCCAGGTACACAGTAGTATACTTAAACACTACAAAAATACAATCACACCGCCATCCTTCCCCAACCTCGCGGGAACAAGAAGCACGCCTTCTCGTTCGTATCTAGCCCTGCCAAGGAGCAGTTCTCACCATCACCGGTGGTAGTATATATCCATATACGGCGGGGACTTGGTGCCGCAAATCCCACGTTCACCGTGCTCGACTTGTCGCCCTTCTGTTCGTTTCCGCTCCCTGGCGCTGTCTTTGTTCGAAATGTCACCATGTCCAACATGGAGTACGATCGACGTGGACAAGGGGGTCAAGTCGATCATACGACACTGCAACCCGGTACACATACCAGTACCGGCCCGGGTGTAGCGGTCGAACTCCAAGAGTGGGACGTACTGAGACAGTCACACATGCCTGGGCCATCGTCCATGGAGTCCGGGGGAAACGACGGCATGCAGCACACTCCATAACGGGAGGTCATGTAATGTGCTCTACCGACTTACGAGTCGATCTCCGTAAAAAGGCCCCCCCTGCATCGCTTCCGAGGACATCTGGGTCAGACAACACGCGCCGTCGCAGCTGCTCACACCACACAGCCAGAAGGGAACTCAGGTTGCCATTTGAGCACTATAAACTCGCAAGCGTCCCTGAAAATCACGCCCGCATGCTCTAACTTGCCATGGTGATCATAACGAAGCCTCCCACGGAAACGACACACCACACACCAGTGTACCCACCGCACCACTACAGCCGTGCGCGCTCGCTGTTGAGCATGTCCTTGACACCCCGGGAAAGGGACGCAACCACGCCCAGCTCCGCCCCCGTGGGCACGCCCAAAGAGACCTCGATGGATTCGCGACTTCGCCACACGCCGTCGTCGCCCTTGACTGGGTTCGACCTGAGACAGGCCAACAGAAGCTTGGCCATTCTAGATATGTGGATCCGGGTGCCGTTGGGATGTCCGAAATGCGCGTCACACCAGTCCAACCTGACAGGCGCATCAATAACGATGTCATCTTTAACCAAGCGGAGAAAGCGCGACGCACCCGGTGAGCAAGTTGACCAGCAATGCGTCGTCGTCAGGAGCGTATGGGGATATCTTTCCCTCGTTCGCTGCCATGAGCCTCGAGTCTCCTGACAATGTCAGATAAGTGTCGATGTACTCTGGTTTTCGGGACTCTATGATCGCGTTCCTGAAAGCATATGCAATCCCAGACATGTCCTGAGGAACCTCGGTAGTGACCTGACAGACGCACGGTCAATCCACGGAACGGAGATGCAGAAGGAATACGCACATCGACTGCAATATTGCTCGCCGAATCCTTATGACAGGAGGTGGAAGCGTCGCGACACTGCGAACGAGTGAGATACGCTCGACGACACACTCATAGGATGAGCTCACGCCAATTATATTCGTGATGTGTTTTACCGACGTGTTCCTGTTGTGATTCAACACAGCGACGATGTAGGCCACGAGACAGTCCTGTTTCGACAGGAACGGGCCGTCCCGCCGCCTCGACGACAGCACCGAACGAAGCTCCGCGAGATCCTGGTCTTTGATTTGCCACCTCACGTGATGGAACCCCATGTGCGAGAGAATAAAATCTTCTGCCTTGATCACGCGCGACGGGTGTAAATAGGGGACACGGGGCAAAAATTCAGCCATGAGAGAGTGAGACGGTGTTGGGAAGAAGTGTTTGTCGAACGTCGGCGTTGGATACTGCGAGGCCAGGCCCTGGTAAAATTGGGAAAGTGTATGCACACAGCGATAGGTCAGGGTAGCATCACCTGGCATTGAGCAATCAGAAATGCATGCAGGACGATGCTCGGATTGAGAACAAACCAAGCGAGTGCTGCCAAGTACAAGCAACAGTCGTTTCGTTATCGAAAAACGTCAGCTTCCATCGTACAAGGGGAGCAGGGCCATTGACAAGCTGGACATCCGGGGGCAGATGGCTGAATAGCGAAGTGATGTCATCCTGAACGACCCAATCGCCTTTTATGACCGAGTCAGAGCTCGTGTTTTGGTACTCGATATCCACAGGAACAGCAGTGTTAGTTAGCTCGATCTAGGAGAGGTAAGATGGGATCATGGCTGGTTCTTACGAATTGACTTACGAACCAACGTCGATCAACACACCGAAGCTGTCCTGTACAATGTGGGTATACTTGTAGTGTTCTGGAGAGAGCCTCTTCAAACTTGGGCACGTCAAGCTTGGCTGGAATGACTAGAACAGCATGTTCCTAGACCCGAGTTGAGGGACGGGGCAACGGATCAGAAGGACAGCGTACACAGTGCAAAAAGACATCATAGCCGGGTAAATCGACATGGGTACGATTTGCAAGGGTCGTCGGCTGTTTCGCCGTCACAAGAAGTTGGGTGGAAGACATAGGTGAGGACACACTGGGTGGGCAGCGTCGAAGCAGGGTCGACCTGTCAAGCCCTCTCTTTAAGAGCTTCTAGTCCGTAGGCTGCATACCGTAAGCCGATTGTAACTCGGCTGCGTAAAAGGCTAGATCAATTTTGCCGCCTTCTGAAGTCCGAAATATTTTCATAATGACATACCTCGGTGAGGATGGCGCTATGCCAAGTGACGTCTTATTTCCGATGGAACGGTCTGAAGATCATAGCGGATTCGTCAGCATTTTGTTTGTGCGCATCTGCAGAATTCAAAGCGCCAGGGATCGGTCCTTTCCAGGAGTGTTCCAGTTACATACTTGCGACACTCTGCTAGATGGCCATGGCATCTTGGCAACATGGACACCCATGTGGTCTTGGGTGTTTTGAAAGGGGCCTCTTCCTTCTTACGGTAGGACGCTTGCCGGCCATCCTCTACCTAGATCGCCTCCGGTGAATAGTCAGTTACATAGCGTCTCCCCAAACCTTTGAGTGTGTGACTGGTCAACAGGTTCAATGCAAGGCACGATAGGCCATCTGCATATCTCCGAGGTTCCTTCGTTGCACCCGGTCGTGAAACAGGGAAGTGCAGACATGAGCTGAGGCAGCCTGGTCGGAGATACGAAGATCACAATTACTTGGCCGTCGTACCACCGCACGGCCGACGCTGCGTGCAGCCCTCTTTCAATCTGTCAAGAGGGTTACTCCACAGAGATATGGAGCCCTCCATTGATCTGCCTCAATGGAACTAACTTGCCTGAACCGTCTTGTCACGCTCAGTCACAGGGAACACACGGCCCTCCGCCAACGCCAACGCCAAATCGTACAAGAATACGGTTCTGCAGCGCCGGTTGGGGCGGTGGTGTCTGCGCCGTTCCTCACGGGCCAGTGCGTCCCTGTTTCGTCGGTGCTTCTCCACTATGCGTCCTTTTATAGTTTATCAGACGAAGCCCACTCTTCTTTCCTGTGCTTCTCTGCGACGACGGATAGGAGCACTTTTGTCGTCACGACGTCCATATCCCCATCAGAGGACGGCTGTTTCGGGCCCGCTGGAGAGGAATGGATGCATGATGTGAACGGTGCATGACGACCCGCATGTCGAACTTGTCCCCTCCTCCCGTTTGACGACCAGGTTCGCGGATCTGGTTGGCAACACTTCTGTGCATACGCTTTGGGAGCCCTCGGTGCACAATCCTAGACGCACAAGCGAACCATGCACCAGCACGATACTGTGCAGTACCGGTTACAACAGAGAAATCGTACAACTCACATATTTGGTCAGGAAAACACCTGGGACAAAGGACACTCTCACATCGATCCGATCACCCTGTGCTCGAGTTTTGCAACCCCGGTTGTGTGATGGTGCCTTGGTGCGTCTGCGCCGTCCCTCGCCCTGGCTGATGCACGCGTTGGTGTTCTATCGATGTAGCCTACTGAACGATGCTTTCAACGCGAGCGCTCGACCGCTCTCCCTCCGCGTGGGGACTAGGGTGAGTTTTTACTTTGCCCGGTTATTTTTTATCTACCCGGGCTGACGTTGCTATCTCTAGGCGTCACTCGCCGCCCTACACCCCTCTAATTAACTGGGTTCACCAACCACATCACCGCAGTTGACGGCTTGCAGCGGTTGTCCAGAAATATTGTATCCTCCTTTTTGAAACGTTGATCCTTTTCACCCGGCGTCCATTCCCACCCAACCCAGGCTGCAGCAGCGGTGTTCGTATCCGACTTGTGATGACGTCTGGATGGGTGCTTCTGACTTGCTGTGGACGTGGTTCGAGTGATGCACCATGTCTAACCTATGCTGTGTGTCCACTACCCCATGCTCGATGAGGACGACCAGGTTTGCGGATTTGACTGGCAGCACTTCGTGCACACCGCACGGCTAGGTTTTCGGGACAATTCTAGAATCATAAGCTAGGGCACATCTTTACGGTGTCGATTACGAAGCAAGACCCGTACAACAGTTTATATATTCGGACAGGGAACACACGGGATACGAACGAGATAAACCACGTCCAGTGTATAAACGTGATCACCGCCAGGCATGTCTTGCAAAGTTTGCCAGGATCTCCGCAGCAACTCGGAGAAGAAAAAAAAAACTGCGGGAATGAAATCACATCCCCATTCGGCAACATTTTTTTTTTTGACCCTGCGGCAAGCGGGATCCAGGTTGGGGATGTTGCGTAACAAACCATTGGCGTCCGCGTTTTTATTGGGATCAAAATTGACCGTACGCTGTGTTTATTCGTTGAGCCCGGGCTCAGGCTCAAATCCCTCCAAGTACTCCCCGTCGCACCGGTGTTTGTGACGTGGATAAGCTTCGCAAGCGGCCCGCGAACAGTGTAAATATATATATGCATCCCCGGCCTGTGCGAACGAGAGACGAAAATAAACGTCCAGAAGACACCGTCTCGACGCGGGTCCAGATCGTCGAGGATCGGCTCGATGCGCACGGTACAACACATCGAGTCCACCAAATCGGCGAGGCTGTTCGCGTCCGTGCTATAGGCTTCGTTTAGCTGAAGCGAACCGAAGAAAGGCAGAGCGAAGTCTGCCATGTTCTCGGCTAATATGCGGCTCAGAGTTGTGCACTCTGCGAAACAGACCGGCTTCTCGGCTATATTCTAAGCTCCGAGTCTGACCCCATGCTGTTGCCCTGTGCTACAAGTTCCATTTGATTTGACTTGCCTTTCCTTCTCAGGGTAACCTAAAATGAATTATCATGGTAAATATTACACAGATTAGTTTATTGAGAACCAGCACAACTGTTCTGTCACACAGACATAGCTAACCATCTAGGCAACTACCCAACAAATTCCTGGCCAAGTCCATCTTAGAACTCTACTTCGTGGTTAGATTCTCTTTTCTATTATATATGTTTTCCCTTATCCTGCAGCTTTTTTTCCATTTTACCCATATTTTTATGCTTGCCTGCTGGTCTAGCTTATATATCTTACTCTTTACCTTATGCCTTTATCTCCTTTCTATATTATGAGTTCTACCTTATAAAGTAGCATAGCTTGGTCTGTGCACATGTACTACTTAATAAGGTAGCCTAGTATTTCAAGCTTTTGAATTTGAATACTTGTGTAATTTCTCTTTTTTGACTTTGCCTGCTCCTGTTAAAAGTCTAGTAAGGCTTCTATAGAGTATATTTAACCTTAATGCAGTATATAAAGTATACTGCAATACATGGGAATTTTGCTTAGCTGTTATGCACAATGAGTTTGATATGCCACTTTAACTCACAAAAGAAAAAGAAGTAAGGGGAGTTGAGTTAACATGAGTAGATACAAGTGCTTAAAGCTAAGGGCTTTGAAATGGTAAAGATATAGTATATATATGCTACAGTAACATACACAGATCAGATCTCTAATGGGAATGTTTCCATATATATAGCATGAGGATCTGAAAGAAGAGAAGCTTGCTTGAAAACCATTAAGGGTCCAGCTTCTAAAGAGAAAATAAGAAGCAGAAATGAAACTAATCCTGCAGTATTATGACTTTGGATCTCAGAGGCTACACCTAGATGAAGATTAGGAAGAGGAACACAAAGATAAACTTTAAAGGAGGCTTTGGAGAGAAGCAACCAAGAAGAAAGCAATGAAGGAGGACTTGGAAGAGACTTGGACTCAAGCAACTGAGGACTGTCCTGGAAAGGTCTGAGATCCTGAGAAGTGCAAACTGCAAAGTATAAAGTAATTAAGTCTGGAGAGACTTGACCATCACATACCTACCCCTATATATGGCCCAGGGTAGTGCATGAATCAACTATACTAAGCCTACCCTAGACTACTGCTAACTGTGGACATTACTAGCAGTAAGAGTGCACTATTAAATAAGAGAGGGACAAGCATGGAGCTGTTATGGCTCCAGCCTAACACATGGTCACACATGATCGAGAGAGCTCTCCAGAAGCATGTGATGCGGGTCATGTGACCAGAGCACGTGATCGTGCGAAGGAGCAGCCTTATAAGGCCAAGCCCTAGGCTAAGGTTAGTAGTTCTCTTAAGAGTATTCCCTGGCACTTGCAAGGTCACATGATGTGGCAGATCTCAGATGAGATCTTAGATTGATCCGATGATATCTCTAATGGAGATTAGGATCTGATCTGTGGCAGAAATCTAGATAGATCTCCTTGGCCTTCAGGCAGCCATGCCATTATCATATAACCAGAGCAGTGCTTCCCTTCCATTCTCCCACATCCTCATGGTGTGGTTCCCTCATCTCCATCCTGTATCCGCGAGGCCCTTGCCTCACTCCTACCA